>JANAVB010028197.1:75000-303318 GCA_029216955.1 Iris pallida
AAACTCAGTTTCTATTTCAGTTAAAGACATTCAGTATTAGAAATCAAAACCAGTTCACTGGTTCAGTTTTCAGGTCCACTTCATTCCAGTTAATCTCAGTTCAGGTTTTGAAGATCCTGAACCCATCTCAGATTCTTAGGAATTTGAGAACAATGACCAATGTGTGAAATCAGTGTGTTAAATAGGATGTGTGTGTGTGTGTGTGAATTCTTAGAAAACAGCAAATAAAGGTGACAGTGGGTGAAATGTGTCAAGTGATAGTTGTGTATAACAGTGCATAGTGTCACACAAATCAGTGAGTTAGGAAATCAGAGAAATATACATAATCTCAGGAATTACAGTCCAATGACAGTTTTCATTTAACATTGCACATTGACAGTTGCACATAACAGTCCCTAAGCTAATTGAATCCCAAATTCATTGTTAACAACTAAATCTAACATGCAGCTAAACTCAGACTTATAGGGGTTAATAATGTAGCAATAATCATGGGAATTATAGTTGAAACATATTTAAATTTTAGGAATTCAAACATTTCAAAACAGTACATTGACAGTGGGTTAATCTCAGGAATTGACAGTAAGCAATGACAGTTCAACCATTCAAAGTCTTTTTTGAAATCCCAAAACCTAACACCTATCAATAACCAAGATTTCAGTAATGTACTACACATGTAGATGAATCAAACAGGGTAATTAAACAGCAAATTCAGTTATTGAAAGGGAATGCAAAGTTCAGGATCTTAAGTCCTGAAAATTGCATCAGTTGACAGTTTCGTATCAATTCAACAATCCAATATCTAATTCGAACTCTAAAAATCCTACACAGCCAACAATCAACATTATAATAGTATAATACACATGTGTAAGAATCAACATGGCAATTTAACATTGAGAAATCAGTTTACACAGGGATTAATTTTAGAATTTACAAAACAGTACACTACGTATCAGTTGAAATAGGGAAGACCTAATTCGAAATCAAAAGCATGTTTAAACACCAATTAAGTGGTTGGTAATACATTTCACGCATGTGTACGTGTCAAACAATGCATTCGTGTCCAACCAAGTGGATACGAGCGTGTCCAGAACACACAAACACTCACAGACACGCACACGTGCACTGGACTGTACGCAGCGTCGTGCACGCATGCACGCGTGTCCCGTACGTGACACAGGCCACGTGGTGACACGTGGCCTTGCATACACATGTGCCAGGGGTAGGGCTACCCTTAGGACAGCCTGCACCGTGTCCTAGACACGTGTGTCAGCGTGTCCGACCCCGTATCAGGGGAGTTCCTGCGCGCGCAACGGTAGGCCGCGTGGCCAGTACGGGAAGGATTTCTTCTCGCACACGCCACCGCAAGATCCCATCTTTTGGAAGGATGCTAGCAGATGATGCCCCAAGCCCCTCGCCAAAAATGGCGTGTCTACGTGTCCTATGTCGGGAGTTATTAACCCCGTGATGCAGGACACAGTGCGCACCGTACGATCAGCGTGTTCGTGTTCCCGTATGGACACGACACGAATCTAAAATTAAGAAAAAAATACAGAGATCAATAAGCAAACCCTAGATCTAGGATTCTATTCAAAAACATTTCAAAAATCAGAACAAAATGTTGGTTGAGGCATTACATCAAACACCTAGCCTATCAAATAGATACGTGTCCGATACGGACACGAAACTGACACGAATTTGGCCCAAACTTCAGGGACAGCTAGGGGACTCCTAGATCTAGCCCTAAATGCAAAGAAAATAGAAATCTAAATCAATTTGAGGAGTTTTACCTATAGGTACAAATTGCAAGGAAAACCTTCAAATGGGGGATTCTTCCTTGCTAGCCAAATGCTCCCAAATTGTCCCAAAACTGGGATTAAACCCCAAAATCAGAAAATAGGAGAGTATTATGTTCTAATGCAAGAAACTAGGATTAAAAAGGAATTAAAATGAATTTATGAAAAATTTTGGAAGGGGGACAATACCTCTCTTTTCCAATGTGTTGAAATAATAAAAAGAAGGCAAGCCCTAATGAAGTATTTATATAGGGTGGGGATCCCTATGTGGCTGGTCACTTAGGGTTTGGTTAGGGTTAGGGCTTCTAGTTATGGGCCATGGGCCAAGTCATGATCAATAAAATCATTAAGCCATAAGTCATTTCATAAAACCACAAGCCATAACTTAAATTCACTAAACCAAATCCCCTCATTCTAAAACTATTCTCTAATGGCTAAAATAGGTTAACTCAAGTTAGACTAGGGTTACCATAGCTAGGGTTAGGTTCTAGGCTAGTCCACTAGGTCTCAACAAGTCAAAGTCAAACTAGAATTCACCAATTCATTAAATTAATTAAAAATTCAAATAAGCCAAAATGACCAAATTATCCTTAGGCTAAAAATGATAATTAAATCATCCTAATGACATGGTTACGCTCTAGGTTATGCAGTCTCTAGGATTTCACTGACAGCACATCAAAATCACAAGTCATGACTTAAAGCAGTTTTTAAATAGTTTAGAAATGATTAAAAATCACCAAAATCATAATATAAAATAAATATCAATAAATAATAATTATAATTATAAAATTTCAAAATTACCCTCATCTAAAAAATTGGGTGTTACAATCCTACCACCCTTAGAGAAATTTCGTCCTCGAAATTTAAGTCGGTCGTACTCCTTCTAGGTCAACCACCCACAATCAAAGTCTCTAAGCAATTTCTAACTCATACAATTTGAAGAATAATATATAGAGTCATGGTCAACCATAGCAGTTGAAGGTCTCATCTAGATGGACTAGTCATTTTAGATCAAACAGTCCCATGGTATCAACATGCAAGCAATATAGGGTGTTCTGCTGGAAAGATAAGGAAGCAACAAATCATTTAGGTGTGGGATAGTCTACCATCCTACATGAAACTGGTAAAGACAACTATAAATTAATTATGAAGGATTACCATTCCAAAGATGATCAAAATCGAAAGTTTAAGGCACGAGTGTCAATAGCATTGAAATCCAATAATACAATATATAAAAGAAGATTTAGTCCCGGCACGATCTAAGTTGATCAATTTTAGGATAAATCGAAGTTTGGACAAGATGGAGAACGAGGCCATTGAAGTCTGAGTACGAGTATCCAAGATTTGATATCCATGTCACACCATGAATTAATTCGACCCGGTCGACTGGTCACGATCAAGGAATTAGAATTTAAGGGATGATGCAAGGATATAGAAATAAGTCAATTTCCTCCTTTGGATAGGGAAACTAAACGTGATACCTTGGGTTGATCTATCAAGTACAGTGTCTTTTCTTTCTGAAATATACGAAAGGCAAAACAATAAAGAGTTCAAAGACGATGCTATTAAGTACAATACGTGGTTCATAGGCTATAGAAATAATTCAAAAGAGAATTATCAAAGCTGTCGTTGATGAGACTCTAGGGCAAATTTAACTATGTCTTCCTCCACATAGAATAACATATGTAAAGCAAACCAAAGTCCAATAGGTTGATCAGACCATCATGCACCGGTTCTGATTAGACAATATGTTAGTGGGTGCCAGCCCCCAAATAAAATATGTCATGATCAAGCTCGAAAAAGATATGCTTGCAAAACTGGTGCTAAATTAGCAACATAAGATAGACAAAATATAAGTAAGGGTAATGATGAAGGAAGTTAATAGTCTAAAATCCATTAAACATCAAGGAGTGAGGGTGAATCAAAACAAGAGGAAAAGGATTTTCAATTCGAAGTTCATAATGAGATTCTCAAGGGTCGTCCAGGAATCTCTCAAGTAGTCCTAACTGTGATTGAGTAACCTCTCTGCTAAAGCCTATTCCTTAGTTCCTATCGCAGGCTATAGTGATACTCTAGTTCGAATACCACTACATAAACTCGACCTGCATGGGCCACCACTAAAAACGTATCATGACCCGCACCCACTGTGAGGGTACGAGCACGTAACAACGCCCAGCCTACGCCGCAGTGTCGGCGGTAGAACGATGTTCTAGGTCGCTATCTAACCAACAACTCACGCAATTATATAATGTACTTTGTTTCACTTAACAAAATGCCTGGAAATTGGCTTTTGAAAATAAAACTTGAAAGAGTACAAAAGATTATAAATATTCTGGGAAGTATTGCTATAGAAGTCTGATCTGAAGGCGATCACTTTGTTCCTTGGACCATACGATGATGATGAAGATCACTGCTAGAAGATGAACAATTGGAAGAACTAAGTCACCAGAAAGGTATCGACGCACTTGGGCACTGATGGCGAGGCCGAATGCTTTCCTGCTTTGCTTCACTCTGTTCTGAAAAAAAGGTTGAAGAAGAATGCTCTGGAGAATCAAAATCTCTGAGTTCTAATCTCTCTGTTTTCTTTCCTCCTGTCTCTGTGTGTTATATGAGAAAAATAAGTCTATTTATAAACTTGGCTTCTTGTGCGTAAAAACTCAGCAGAAGTTCCGTCTTTACGCTAATAACTGCCATCCATGACCGAAGTCATCCTCTGCATACGTTGACACGTGTCCCATCATTTCAATAAGAATAGGATGCACGTACACACGTTCTTCGAGATGTGTGGTATGAAAGCCATGTAGGCAAACCACGTTCCAAATTGGTGAAGAAGAATAGGGCATAAAAATAACCCAAATATACTTTGAGCGTAAAGTAGTAGACTAGGCGTAAAATAGCTCTGACGTGGACTTCCCGTGTAAAGTGGTTGTTAAACAACCTTGAGCATAAAAGTAACCCAAATAAACTTTATGCACACGTCAACTTTTGAGCGTAAAAACTCATATAGTCTCCATGCGTAAAAGAAGCCATATTATGAGCGTAAAATAGCTCAGTCCACATACTAAACGACAACATTGGTCTTTGTGTAAAACAAATCCCTTCGAATTCTGTGATATATGTCATCATTAAATCTTCATGTCAGACTTTGCATTAAATGCAAGACTCGACAGCTTTGTCCAGCGTAAAGTGGTTAGCCTGTCTTAGGCGTAAAACCATTGGCTTGACCCTTGCGTAAAGTGATTAGCCTGTCTTAGGCGTAAAGTAGATCATTTTGAATGAAATGCTCCATCTCTTTGACTCATTCTATGAAGCACTTTTTACGCTCCTACAAGACCCCCTTCAAAGTTTTCAAAATATCTTCAAAATTTGAAACACTTTGAATAGAAGCGTAAAAGTTAGGATTTAACCAGTCAGCGTAAAATTCGGGATAAGCAACAGTCATCCGCGTAAAAGTGGGGGTATCCAACAGTCGGCATAATTTCAGGAAATTTGAACCAGTTTGAATTTCTTTATAAATAGGTCTTTTCAGAGAGAGAAAATACTTTACTCATCTTCTTGCAATCCCGAATTCCTTTGCCTTCTCCTTCTTTGAAACCTCACTTTGATCTGATGGCTCCCAAGAAATCATCCACCGCCAGCAGCAAGGGGAAGAAATCCGTCGTCGATTCGTCATCAGCCGATCGTGTGAAAACCCCCGTCCGGACGTCAACACCACCCCGACAGCCCAACCCAGTTGTAGCTCCGCCTATGATGGGTAAAACCCTATTCTTCGGCTGGAAAAACTCGTCGGGGACGAAGGAGATAACCCGAACCTTCAGTTTTTTTTATGCCCACTTCATACGTGTTAGCGTAAAAACTGAAATAACAAAATACGCCCACGTTGTACGTGTTAGCGTAAAAGTTAGGAAATACGCCCATGTTATACGTGTCAGCGTAAAAGTTAAGAGATACGCCCACGTTGTACGTGCCAGCGTAAAACTTGAACTATGCCCACAACTAAGGTGCTAGCGTAAAAACTTAACTACGCCCATGTTCATTCATGCCAGCGTAAAAAAGATAAATTACGCTCATATCAACATATGGTAGCGTAAAAGTTTATCAACCATTGAGAGACTTTGTAAAACAAAGACTTCATAAACTTTAGTAAACATAAATGTCTTTACTCATAAAACTTCAAACTAATTTGATCTCTTTTTCCTTTTATCAGTAGATTTGCAAGCTCATCCACTTGAGGAGGTTTTTGGCTCATCAGCGGGCATGGTGGGCTCGAACTATCTGGAGGATTTATCTCATGTCCAATTTCATCAATCGAACCCTGATTACCCTATAGAGAGGGCACAGCTGATATATGCTCAAGGAGACAGGATGCTGTTATCCATGATCGACGGGAAAGTACTGGTATCACTGGACAATCAACAATTCCTGAAGCCAGCTTTCTTGTTTGGAGATGCGATAGATTACAAATCACAGACTCACCCCAAAAAGGAGGCTTGGATATTTAGATCTAGAATAAGGGTGATGTATCTCCCTGACATGGACAGGGATTATCCTGTATCTGCTTTCGCCCATGCTAGCCATCACCGTCAAATGTTGTAGAATTTGACTCCCAGTAGCTATGGTAGACCGGCAGGATCATCTTCAGACGAAAGAGAGCAAATGACATGGGTTACCACATCAGCACTCCCTGCGGGGGTGTCATTCTATTTTCTGGTCTGATGCCCGGGTTTACACCGAGTGAGGACACATCTCTCATCCAACCCGTACAGATTCCCATGTTTATAAATAAGTTCCTAAGAGAAGGAGTCTTATATCCTCAGACCAATCCTAGGCTAACAGGATGGTTAACCCCTTACAGTAGCAACTGGATCCAAATCAGTAATTGGGTCATGAAGAACTTTAAGACAGAATTGGATGAGATTGGTCGATATGAAGCAGTGGCTTCCACCAGTAATGGTATTCCACCGAACGGCAACCTGTTCTTGGCTGTATTGGAGTTGTATATGAGTTCAACAGGAACTTTCGCAACTCCGCACGGCAAGATGGGTCTAGCCCTACATGAGATGCAGTTTATTTTGAAGCTACCAACGGGCGAGTTCCCCTATTAAGAATATGTTCCCTCCAATCGAGAATTGGCAAAAATTTGGGAGAAGAACCCCGAACTGGTGCAAGTCTACGAAGAACTTATGTGCCATTATCTGATTTGCACCAGCATGTATGAAACCGGATCACATCTGGCATACATAACCAAATAGATAACTTACCTATTTTATCATGAAAATAGAGTGTCCAAGATGGAGAAGAGCAGGTTCCGAGAAGACAAGACTCAGACTATCAAACCTTGCTCTATAATTCCTGCAGATTTAATTCAAGAATTAATGGCCTCGCAGAAGTCTCGAGACCAATATCTGTCTACAAGAACCGGAGATATCCCTGCGGGGACTGAAACTTTGAGTTACCTGAGACATGATAGTCAGAAACTATCAAAGAAGGCCTTGCTGGCAGGCTTCTTATCCCTGTGGCTACGAAGGTGGGTCGTGCCAGGGATCGGTACCGTGGACAGAATTCATCAAACCGTACTGTGGCCGACGGTACATTTGGTTTTCAAACATAGAATTAACCTGCTGTCGGCGATGGTATGCCTAATAAAAGCAGGTCTACGGACTTTCGGTGAAGAACTGATTAATAATGCTCCTCATCGAGATAATTTTCCAAGGGTGGAGTTGCCCTACACCTATTTGATGGGCTGGTTGCTACATCACAATTGCAATTTGCTGCCACCGGGCCCTGACGATGAAGCGAGGATTTTCCTCCAAAAATTTAGCAAATCCACATGGAGAGTTACAACGGTGGCAGACACCCGAGCAGCATTGAATTATTCTCATGGGTAGAATTTCTTTTGTACAAGGCCACCAGTTCCGGCCGACTGCCTTGGTGCACAATTTGAAGACAGGGTAGAAAGAACAGCTTCATTACCAAGACCTGTCTTCAGATGGCTAGTGTACATTAGACCCTCGCATCTAATGTATAAAAGTAAAGATAATTGTGCCTTCGAACCATACTTACCCAGTAGGTTCGCTCGCCAATTTGGGTATGACCAACTTCATGTTGGTAACCCCTCTACCAGTTCCGTCACCTTGGAAAACTGCTTGACGGTGCTCGAGCATGGCGGTATTTCAGCACTGCCCGTACTGGTGCCAGATTCAAGATATCTACAGCCACCAGTACAATTCAGTTACGTATCCTTCATTCATATGCTCGTTTCTATACATCTATTCGCTCTTTTGAAGACGGCTACAGCATGCTAGGAAGTCTTCGGTGGGCCCAGGAGGGAAATATTGAAGAACCCATCCGAATAACTCCTGACGTGCCTAATAATGTTACTGCTATAGATGATTTTCTGGAAGTAATCCCCAGAGGAGCTGGGAAGATAGCAGTGGGTCCAATAATTATTGGAAAAACTCAAAAAAGGAAGTAAAGCGTGGTTACCACTCTTTCGGTAAAGTCTCCGGAGAAGAAGAAGAAGTCTACCACTAAAGGGCCTTCCAAGCCAAGAGCCCTCACTCCAGAAGATGATACCTTGGTTGAAGAGGATCATCTTGTTGGTTCTTCTTTAGTCAATCCAGGAGAAGGATCTTCGGCCCCTCCACCAGTAGTAGCACCAAAAGCTGTAACACTTTTGTCTCCTGGATGCCTTAGCTCCACGATTCATTTATCTTTGCCAACCAAGGCACAAGCTACAGGGGATGCTACTGCTATATCCACTACTGATCGAGACCGCATTCCATCAGATGAGCCGGCTTTCGACTTCGATGATGATGACTGGGATGGCGATTATGATTCATATCTTGAACAAAATGCACATATTCCAGGTATCATACAAAACCTATACGGAATTATGTACCATGATTTTGTATATTAACTTATTTTGTTCATTTTGTAGATATCATCATTGCACAAAAGCCTGTGGCTCCTCCTCCTCTAGAAGAAGATACCTATGAAGAAAATGAGGAATCTGAGGATGAAACTTCTTCAGAAGAAGAAGAAGACGCTGATGAGGAGGGAGTTCAACAACCCGAGATGGAGCCTCAAGAAGAATATCCTCCATCATTAGAGGTACAATAAGCACAACCTGAAATGTCCTCTCCTGCTGAAGACCAGCACAAAGAAGAGACTACAATAGATCTCACTTTAGGTGATGATGGAGCTGCTGGAGGAGAACCAGATTTGAATAAAGAATCAGCTATAGAAAATTTTACTACAACTGAAGCAATAGAAAATCCTGCGGAGCAAACAATTGAAGAAGATGTTGAAAGCATACTTAAGTCACCAACTGAAACTGGGGAAGTAATAACATCTTCTACTGTTGCTACTGATCCAGTACCAGTTTCTGATAAGCCAATGCCAGAACCTGAATCAACTCCCGCAATTGTCACTACATCTACCAATATTACCGCCACCAGAACTCCAGAAACGGCTGGAGTAACAAATATTGAGGGCATTGCTCCCGAAGCTCTTGGGAATCAATTAGCTATGACAGTAGTAACAACAACAGCTCCATCTCAGTCTGCTGTCGCACCAATAATATCTGTAAATATTGAAGATATAATCCCTGAAGCTTCCAGAGATCAATCGGCCATGACAGCAGTAATAGCAACGACTTCATCTTATCCTGCTGTCACACCAACAACATCTATTTCTGGTCTCCAAAGAAAAGATCTATTAGATATTGCTGCCACACCAAGCTCCAGCGTAGAAATAAATCTCCTAGTGGAGATTCATACTGAAACCTTTTACAAAACTCTGGCAACCCTAATAAAAATGGTCATGAATAAGGGCCTAAGTTATGAGATTTTGAAGGCGGCGATGGCTCTGACCATTAGGAACGTTGCTATGTTCAATGATGCTGGGAGAGCTGCAGCATTGGAGAAAATTGTGGAGGGCCTAGAACAGCCAATCAAAGAATCTCTCAAGCTGTCAAGTAAGACTGTTGAAAGTCTCATACAGGAAGAATATGACGCCTTAACGCCTGATTATCTTGTTCGGGAGACCACATATAACGAAGCTCTCCATGAATATAGTATGAAGGTTGCCAAAGAGAAAGCTTTTTTAGCCGGAATAAAGCCCGCACTGCATGGTCACAGAGTAGCTTATGATGCTTTGAACATAGAGATTCAGAATAAAAATGATAAAATCCATGAGGTCGAGGCTGAATTGGCTCGCTTGAAGGCCGAAAGGAAAAAGATGATCGACGCTCGAAATCTGTACCTCACTCAAAGCTCCATTTTAGAAGAACAAGCCTTCGGGGCTGAGTCAACTATCAGAACCCTTGATGAAGCCAAGAACAATCTGATAATCAGCTTTGCTGGACTTTCTCATATTTGTACTCCTGAAGCTCGACGTGCTGAAGCTACTAAGAAAGTTATGAGTTCTCGTGACAAGCGACTAGAAGAACTACAAAAGTTGCTTCAAGATATTTTTGCTCCACCTTAAAAGAGCTCCTTGTCATCTTTTATCTTATCCATTTTTGTAATGTTTTCATAAGAAATGAATGAAGTATTTATTGATCCTATCATTTATTTGGAATTTAAACAATAGGTATGAGATAGAAAATACTTATCAGAGGTTATATGAACATGACAAGTCTTTTAAACTTAATACATTATATCTATCCAGAGGTAATATGGACATGATAGATAATAAAATCTTATTTTTTGTTTTAGAGTGTACAATACTATCAGAGATAATATGGACATGACAGCATGTAAGAACTCAAAGAAAAGTAGATTAATATCTATACAGAGGTCAAATGGACATGATAGATAAGAAAAGCAAGTAGATTTAACATTTATCCAGAGGTCTTGAGAACATGATAAATAATAAATCCAACTTTTTTTAGTCAACTGGTAAGATAAAAGATCAAAATTTCTCTCCGAGGAGACAAGTAATCAGCTTAACCAAACCTTGGTAGCTGGGAAAATAAGAAGATAGATATCATAAGAGTATACATCAATATCGATAAAAATGAACGAACCAATATATCTTTTGAGAAAGGAAAAGGTCAATTCAATTCCAAAATTAAATGGATGAATCTGATATAATGAACGGACAGGCCCTTTAGGGAATGAAAAGTTATTTTCAATTTTGAAGACCGGTTCATTAATAGATCTCTCCTATAAATAGATGAGAACTCTTTGTAACATTTTATTCTTATTTCCACTCCTCTATCGAAAATGTCTTCCAAGGATATGTAGCAAAAGAATGAAGTCTCCAGAAAAGTTGAGAACATCATCGAGACACACCCCGCTGAGTCAATTGTGTTAGACCCAAGGATCATTCTCAAATGGCTCAGATTTACCATAATAACCTCCTCTAACATAAGAAGAGTGAAATGTATCAGATTCGATAAATTGGATTTCTTCTGAATTCGATGATTGTGAAGAGCTAGAAGAGAATTCTTCTTGAATATCGTCGTTAAACATATGGGACGGATCATATCCCAACCCATGACGAGTTTTCTGATAAAATGGATCACCACTTAATGGTAATCGTCTACCCTTGCCTTGATTAAGACCTTGTATAGTCTTCAAATCATATCCCATGTTCTGGATAATCTTGAGAGATTGTTGACTATATTTGTCAATTCGGATTCTTCCTTTATCTTTATCTCTCAAATCATCTGTCTGAGCAACAGGAATATTTCTAGCCAGGCCAAACACAATCTGGCGCTTGTTTTTCTTATCAGACGGAATCACGAAATAAGATTCCTCGTGACGTCTATAAGTTACACAAGCTTGCGATGAAGCGGCTACAGGAAGAAGATAGGAAGAAGATGTTAGAAACCTTTGAGCATAAGGTCCAACATCGACATGAGGAGGAAAAGAATTTTCTTTATTATCAATGCATAAGGTTTCCTCTGTGTCTATGTTGTCTTTATACTGATGATTTTGATCATCAGAAGATAAAGTCTTTCTTTCAACATATTTGACAGCCATATACTCAAAAAAGAAATCTTCATTAATATTGGAGAGTACAGAATGATCAATATTTACATCATTTACAATTTGACTGCTACGCTTCGGATTAATCACTAATGGACCATCAGTCTTTTGCGTAGATTTGCCAAGATTGACAATCAATAGAGGTTCTGGATCATTCGTACGAAAAGTATGCCCTTTGACCTTGATCACAAGAGGTTGAACTTGGCTTTTAGCATAAACATTCACTGATTCCTCAGATGAAGCTTGAGTTCTTTATTTAACCTTGATCATCAAAGGTTGATTGTTGACAGGTTGGGGTTGAATTCGCCCTTTGACTTTGATATTCAAAGGTTGCTCTTCTGACGGATCTTCATTAATAGACTGATCTTCGACAAATGATCGATCTTCAGCCATGTCTGATATTTCATTTACGTGTACTTGTTTGTAGAGCCTTGAATCAAAAAAATAGGCTTCGATACCCTTGAAATGATTGATATCAGCAAACTCAGTCTTCACAACTCCTTAGGAATCCATGTACTTGAAGCATTGGTGGAGAGTTGAAGGCACGATGTTATGCTCATGTAACCACGATCTTCTAAGAAGGATGTTGTAGGATACGTCTGAATTAATAACATAGAATATTGCCATTGTTCGAAGATGACCAATCTGGATTTTCAGACGAATCTTCCCCAGTGGTTTGCTCTTTCCAGAGTTGAAACCAACTATTGTGGTACTAGTGTAAGTTAAGTCACTAGTAGGAATCCTTAATGGTCTTAGCATACTTTAAAGAATTATGCTAATGGAAGACCCAGGATCAATGTAAATTCTGTCAACTTCAATAGATTCAATATACCCGGTGTAGCACAAAGGCCTGTCATGCTTGTTATGCTTCAACAACATATCTTCTTGTGTAAAGGTAATGTTAGGAATTGCTTCCATCACACTATGACATTGTGGGCATGACACTGGTATATTGTCAGGAGTCTTAAGTTGAGCTAAGCAGGAATCAGCTTGCAGCAAAGCTTCACTTAAAGTTTCACAACTTTCTTTAGAAAGGCGAAGCAAATCGAAGATAGATAATCTAGCCGGAGTATTAGCTAACTGGGCTAGAATATCAAATTTATAGGATTTCATCACCACCCCCTGACTGGAAGTAGACTTTAACGGATCGTCGAAGCATACCGCCTTCTGTTTCCCCTTTTCAACCACAGATGGTTTAGCAAGAAGAGGAAAAGGTTGAGCTGGTAGTGTTTCAACATCCTCTGTTTGTTTGGAGGGTCCCTTATAATCTTTGTGGTACTCTTTCCCAGATCTTGTACCAGTAAAAGTTTCTTCTTCGGACTCAGGAGAAGGAAGCACCATATTACAGGATTTAGTCTTCCTTTCCTTAGCCTTCTTCTTGTGAGGATTGTTATGAGGAACTTCAGAACCCAATCCGACAGTAGATTTTTGACTTTGAATTTGTAAAGAAAGTTGTATTCTTTTTTCATAATTCAAACCTTCTGCCTTTTGAAAATCATAACCCATCTTCTTCATGAGAAGGACAGATTACTGATTCTACAAGTGAGTAGGCAACAGACTTTTAATAGGTGGTTCAACAGAGGAAGAAGAAGAAATCTCTGTAACTACAGAAGAATGAAGAATAGAGTTCTCTGTAGCTACGGGAGGAGAAGGATTCGGGATACTAGAAAAAATCCCGATAGGGGCTTTTTTATAAGCAGCGAAGACTTGTTATGCCCGGTATAAGGGAACACTATTCATGGCTAGCCACTGCTGATGAGTAAGCTTGAGCTTGGCAGGAGGAGCCAGACTTGGAGGACATATGTTCAATCCTCTCAGTCTATATTCCAAAGGAATGACATCCCATAGATGATCCAAATCATCAGGATCTGAAATAACATGAGAAATCATGTTGCAGGTTTTGACTTTCTTACCTTTTTTAGATTTTGAAGTTTTACCTTCATCTTCCATTTCAGGTACTAAGTCAGGATGTACCCACATAATTTCACCATTCTTTAATATAAGAGGCAACAATCCTTCATTTTCCTTCCTGGCAGGCGGGATATTCACAATCTTCATCGTCGCCTTCGGAATTGGGACAATTCCATCTGGTACTTGTTGAGAAAGAAAATCTCCAAATTTAAGAGAAACCATGTTGGTTGTAATTGTATGGTCATCATTGGTTAAAGCGATAGCACTACCATTTATCAGCTCTTGGATTTTCTTCTTCAAAACATAGCAAGCACTGGTAGGATGATTAATGTATCTATGATAGATACAAAATTTGGGATTATCAGTCAGATTCACCTCATTAGGCCTCTTTGGCTCCGAAATCTAGAGTTTGCCACTCTTCACCAGACATTGGAATATCCCTGGGATATCACTTTCGTCAAAAGAGTATTCTTCTTTTGGCCTGGAAGATTCCTGATTATTCGGCGTCGTTTTATTCTTGGAAAGATTGACCATAAGAGTGTCTTTTCCTTTCATATTACGATTGCCAGAATTATTACCAGGATTACCTTTCTTTCCTTTATCCTCTGAGGCAAAAATCATCCCATGTTCACGAGCCAACCTACCATTGGTCTCGGCAGAAACTGCTGCTATGATAAACAAAGCCCAATCTGTGAATTGGGAACCCGTGAAGACAGCAATAGATGGTCGCAGATTCATCAAACATGTATCAATCAGCGCTGAATCTGGCATACCAGGGGGCATCTTTAGAGTCGCATGTCAGAAACGTTCAATGAACGTCCGAGTATCTTCTTTCTTCTTTTGCTTGATTTCTATTAAGGAGGACATGTTCATGTCCATACCTCCTTCATAGAAACGGGAGAGAAACATTGCCTTAAATTCATCAAAGGACGAAATACAATTGTCAGGTAAACTACGATACCAGTCGTAAGCTGAACTCGTCAAGCACCCAATGAATACTCGAGTGAGAAGAGCATTATTTTTCTGCAAATGTACAGTCATAATATCAAAGTAATTGATATACTGACTAGGAGAAGCCTTTCCATCAAACAATACCATTGACTGTGGCTTGAATTTCGGTAGAAAGGGTACATCATTCCAATGAGGAGGATAAGGTTGCTTAATCCCTAACCTTTGGAGTTGATCCTTTTGCTTCAAAACTTCAAACTGTGCTTTGAGCTCACGTACTGCTTGAATGGCTTCACTAGTTTGTGGAAGCACATTTGATTAAAAAATTGTTGGTTGTACCGTAATCCCCACCGGAGATATACATCTTCTGGAATGATAGGATCTGGAGATGCAGAATTTTGGTTAACAGCAGGCTCTTGGATATTCAAAGGTATATCAACCCCTTGGCTATCTTGAGTTGGTGCTGCTACCTGAACCGGTGTTACAATTGCTGGTTGAGCAGTTTGCTGAGCCATTATTATTTGGTGCATGCTTTGCATCATGTTAAGCATGTCTTTTAATGATTGCTCAACGACAGTGAGACGTTCTGTATTAACAGATGACGTCTCTGGTTCATCTCCAATAGCGTAGGATTCAACCTCTCTTGAAGATACAGAGGGATTAGTATAGAAATATGAATCGACACTATCAGTTTCGGACTCAAGAGATTGAGTACCCCCAGCTTCAGAATCAGAAGTCTGCAATTGTCTTTGTCTTCTTGATCGAGCATTCTAATATACTCCTTCAAAAGAATCAAGAAGTCTGTTGAATTGTTGTTGACTTGGGGTTTGGGACGTGTTCCGTCTAGGACGTCGTCCTCTGTTGGTGTGAGATGCCATATTGACTGATGCATATGATAACTCATTAGCTTATTGTTGGGGCGCATTAAAATTTAACCGATCAAAAATAGACCGTTTGGAAGCCGAACAACAACATTTGATCACAATCTGGTGACACTCACAGTGATGATTTTCTTAGGGGAGTGTCACGGGAGATTGTCTATTTTTACGCTTTTGCATTTGTAATTCACGTAAATCAGAAGGAGTAGAAGGAGTAGTCTTCTTTATTACATTTGGGGTAGTAAAACGTTTAGTCCCTTGTGTATAAAGAAGATTACTGGCTGCATTCGCAGAACCAAACTGTACATTTCTACGCGTTTGGAGTTGTGTGCATAAATCTTAAGATTTTTGAGCACGAAGGACTCATTTTCATTGCGTGTGATTTGTAGGTTTGGTACTTTGCGTAGAGCAGTATAAGAAGGTTGTTGGTGTAGAACTAAAGCTTTACCAACAATATTTTTACGTTGTATGCATTTAGGTACATTCACATTAGATGTAAAAATATCGTTGCGAATTTTTTCTACACTGTCACAGACAGGAGACTTACCTTTACGCGTAGAGCATAAAAATTGATTATCTACCACGTCACAGACGGGAGATTTTCCATTACGCGAATAGCGTAATTTTTGTGTGTCTACCACGTCATAGACGGGAGACTTATTTTTACACTTAGAAGCACAAGCATTAGAGTCTGCCTCATTACAAATGGGAGACTCATTCTTATGTACTGAGCATAAAATTTGGTTTTTACCCACTGGGCATAAAACATCATTTTTACGCACCGGGCGTAAAACTTGGTTCTTACGCAGTGGGCGTGAAACCTGATTATCTTCACCGTCACAGACGGGAGATAAATTGCCACACTTTGAGTGCAACGCTGAAGTAAGGACTGCCTCGTTACGAACGGAAGCCCCTACGGAAGGAGTGGAAAGAATTCCCTTGCCATCAGAAGCAACAGAGAGATCAGAAGCTATTTTGGATTTAGGAATCCAAACTTTTCGTGCTTTGCGAGATTTTTGAACATTAGAGCAGCGAGAACCACCCCCAGTTCGGAGAATCTCTTCATAAGCAGTCTGGTCGAAGTGTACAACCAGAGTCTTCTTTCTCGATCCAATCGACACATCATCATATTGAGCAATTGCCTCCTCGTCAGAGGAGAAGGTCGTCCCCAGCAGAGTCGCCATTTTTGTTTCACTTAACAAAATGCCTGGAAATCGGCTTTTGAAAATAAAACTTGAAAGAGTACAAAAGAGTACAAATATTCTGGGAAGTATTACAATGGAAGTCTGATCTGAAGGCGATCACTTTGTTCCTTGGACCATACGATGATGATGAAGATCACTGCTAGAAGATGAACAGTTGGAAGAACTAAGTCACCAGAAAGGTATCGACGCACTTGGGCACTGATGGCGAGGCCGAATGCTTTCCTGCTTTGCTTCACTCTGTTCTGAAAGAAAGGTTCAAGAAGAATGCTCTGGAGAATCAAAATCTCTGAGTTCTAATCTCTTTGTTTTCTCTCCTCTTGTCTATGTGTGTTATATGAGAAAAATAAGTCTATTAATAGACTTGGCTTCTTGTGCGTAAAAACTCAGCAAAAGTTCCGTCTTTACGCTAATAACTGCCACCCATGACCGAAGTCATCCTCTGCATACGTTGACACGTGTCCCATCATTTCAATAAGAATATGATGCATGTACACACATTCTTCGAGATGTGTGGTATGAAAGCCATGTAGGCAAACCACGTTCCGTGAAGAAGAATAGGACGTAAAAATAACCCAAATATACTCTGAGCGTAAAGTAGTAGACTAGGCGTAAAATAGTCCTGACATGGGCTTCCCGCATAAAGTGGTTGTTAAACAACCTTGAGCGTAAAAGTAGCCCAAATAAACTTTATGCACACGTCAACTTTTCAGCACAAAAACTCATATAGTCTCCATGCGTAAAAGAAGCCATATTGTGAGCGTAAAAAGCTCAGTCCACATACTAAACGACAACATTGGTCTTTGTGTAAAACAAATCCCTTCGAATTCTGTGATATATGCCATCATTAAATCTTCATGTCAGACTTTACATTAAATGCAAGACTCGACAGCTTTGTCCAGCGTAAAGTGGTTAGCCTGTCTTAGGCGTAAAACCATTGGCTTGACCCTTGCATAAAGTGATTAGACTGTCTTAGGCGTAAAGTAGATCATTTTGAATGAAATGCTCCATCTCTTTGACTCATTCTATGAAGCACTTTTTACGCTCCTACATACTTGTCAAAATTTTAACTCCGAACGGAGGACGAGAGATATAATGTAATCTCAATCACAGTCTAAGCACGATATGATAACACAGAAGATAGAAACTAAGACTAAATACAACAATAAAACTAACTACTAAAATAACATAATCTCCAACAATCTCAAAACATCGTATCTCAACTTAAATACAACTCAAGTTCTAAAACATGAAAGCTAAAACAAGATAACTAGCTAAACTCCCGATCACTCCTAAGTGTCAGGGCCATAGGTAGCTAAGTCGTCTCATGTTCCATAATACGTAGGGCATGTGTCCTCAGTGCAATCATCTGTAAAATTTTCAACAGGTCCAGTCAGGACAGGAACGAGTACAATTCATCAAAAAATCCCAAGTAAATGACAGAGAACTATAAAGCAGTTATAGACAATTTTATTAATGAACATGGTAGTTTGTATACAGGTGATGGTATAGAGAAACAGTTAAGATACAAGGAAAGTAAGATAAGTAAAACAAGAGAAGAATCATAGCAATAAAGACTATAAATAGAAACTAGCTGAACTAGAGCAACATGATATAAGTCCAGAATGTAGATATAAACAAGTGCAAAACTCAAGTAAATCCAGACAACATGAATCTGATACCAGGTGATTCCAGTACAAGATGAGTCCGGTATGAGGTGAGTTCAGTCGGTGATCAAAGGTTCCAGGTGAGTCCAGCCTATACTCTAACAGTGTGTTTTAAAATATCGGGATCGATATGTGAACGGCTGTAGATAATACGGCACACCGTACACTCGGCCAAGTATGGGATGGCTATCGTTCCAGTATAATTCCAAGGAAGTGGTTCCAGTATTTGGTTATGTTCACATGCCTATTCCAATATTTCCCCGCCCAGCAAGTACAAGTGAATCCATAATCCAACACGAAATAGGTATAAGTCCAGTCATTATACGAATGGTTCCAGTAAATGATTCCAGGGTGGTTCCAGTAAATGATTCCAGGGTGGTTCCAGTAGGTGGTTCCAGAAATAGAGGCCAGAAATAAATAAGTGAGTGTCGCATGAAATAGATCCAGCAATATCAAATCGTGTTTGAAACAGTGAATCAGATAGAACTAGCTACAACTGAAATATAGTAAACACAAGTAAATGGAAGAACTATCAGAGAATGTACTCGCCTGCTACTCTGAAAAGAGTAGTGTAATATCAGATGTCTACGCCCCAGTCACAATGCCCTAAACAGAGTAATATGGATTATAAAATGTTTAAAACAAGGTAAATGAAAGCTACAATGCAACTACATGATTTCTAGGCCAATCTAGGTCAATGTCAACTTGGTCAACTCTGGGTCAAAGTCAACTTGGTGAACTAGGTCAATTTGTCATATATAGACTTAATGTTGACTTTTGGTCAACAGTCTAGTCAAATTAGGTCAATTAGTCCAATCTAGGTTAAAGAGTCAACTAGGTTATTGGTCAACTGTATAGGGTTAACTCTATAAGCTATCTCAAACCAAGGGCTAGGATACCAAATCACTTTAACATATATACATATGGTATATATATAAAGACAAGCTAACCTATAACATATGTCTATACATATATATATCTCCTCTCAAAACATAACATATATATAGGCCTAACCTATATATCATATACGTACCGTATATATAACTATATCTCATATAGCTACTAGCCTACATGGCACTATATGTAATACAATATATATTTATATACATTACACCATATATACCTATATATAACTATACCCATAACCTTAGCCACATATACAATCACATGCACCCTCACATCAATACCCTTATTTATATATCCATACACCCTCAAATCTCTCACATTCCATTAGCCACACATACAAGTTACTCACTTACGACACTCATTGCTCAGTCCCTTCACTGATACATAACTTCCTATATGTGGCCACATGCCTACTGGACTGCTAGGTAAGTCCTACACATGTCTAAACAAGCTACTGCGACCAACTAAGACAAGCAGGCATGCTGCCAAAGCAATGTGCATTTGCTGCAGCTAAGCTAATGAGGCCAAGGCAATACCTTTTGCTGCTGCTGCATACTGCTATGCTAACTCAAGCCAAGGCCAACCAAGACCTACCCAATTCAAGCCACATCTCAGAAACTGAGATGACCCTCACACAAATACCCAATTTTATATATGAAACTTAGTTTCCATTTCAGTTAAAGACATTCAGTATTAGAAATCAAAACCAGTTCTCTGGTTCAGTTTTCAGGTTCACTTCATTCCAGTTAATCTCAGTTCATGTTTTGAAGATCCTGAACCCATCTTAGGTTCTCAGGAATTTGAGAACAATGACCAATGTGTGAAATCAGTATGTTAAATAGGATGTGTGTGTGTGTGTGAATTCTCAGAAAACAGCAAATGAATGTGACAGTGGGTGAATTGTGTCAAGTGATAGTTGTGTATAATAGTGCATAGTGTCACACAAATCAGTGAGTTAGGAAATCAGAGAAATATATATAATCTCAGGAATCACAGTCCAATGACAGTTTTCATTTAACATTGCACATTGACAGTTGAACATAACAGTCCCTAAGCTAATTGAATCCCAAATTCATTGTTAACAACTAAATCTAACATGCAGCTAAACTCAGACTTATAGAGGGTTAATAATGTAGCAATAATCATGGGAATTATAGTTGAAATACATTTAAATTTTAGGAATTCAAACATTTCAAAATAGTGCATTGACAGTGGGTTAATCTCAGGAATTGACAGTAAGCAATGACAGTTCAACCATTCAAAGTCTTTTTTAAAATCCCAAAACCTAACACCTATCAATAACCAAGATTTCAGTAATGTACTACACATATAGATGAATCAAACAGGGTAATTAAACAGCAAATTAAGTTATTGAAAGGGAATGCAAAGTTCAGGATCTTAAGTCCTGAAAATTGCATCAGTTGACAGTTTCGTATCAATTCAACAATCCAATATCTAATTCGAACTCTAAAAATCCTACACAGCCAACAATCAACATTATAATAGTATAATACACATGTGTAAGAATCAATATGGCAATTTAACATTGAGAAATCAGTTTACACAGGGATTAATTTCAGAATTTACAAAACAGTACACTACGTATCAGTTGAAATAGGGAAGACCTAATTCGAAATCAAAATCATGTTAAAACACCAATTAAGTGGTTGGTAATACATTTCACACATGTGCACGTGTCAAACAATGCATTCGTGTCCAACCAAGTGGACACAAGTGTGTCCAGAACATACAAACACTCACAGACACGCACACGTGCACTGGACTGCATGCAGCGTCGTGCACGCATACACGCGTGTCCCGCACGTGACACAGGCCACGTGGTGACACGTAGCCTTGTATACACATGCGCCAGGGGTAGGGCTACCCCTAGGATATCCTGTACCGTGTCCTAGACACGTGTGCCAGCGTGTCCGACCGCGTATCAGGGGAGTTCCTGCGTGCACAACTGCAGGCCGCGTGGCCAGTACGGAGAGGATTTCTCCTCTCACATGCCATCGCAAGCTCCCATCTTTTGGGAGGATGCTGGCAGATGATGCCCCAAGCCCCTCGCAAAAAATGGCGTGTCCACGTGTCCTGTGTCGGAAGTTATTGACCCCGTGATGCAGGACACAGTACACACCGCGCGGTCAGCGTGTTCGTGTCCCCGTGTGGACACGACACGGAGCTAAAATTAGGAAAAAAAACACAAAAATCAATAAGCAAACCCTAAATCTAGGATTCTATTCAAAAACATTTCAAAAATCAGAACAAAATGTTGGTTGAGGCATTACATCAAACACCTAGCCTATCAAATGGATACGTGTCCGATACGGACACGAAACTGACACAAATTTGGCCCAAACTTCAGGGACAGCTAGGGGACTCCTAGATCTAGCCCTAAATGCAAAGAAAATAGAAATTTAAATCAATTTGAGGAATTTTACATATAGGTGCAAATTACAAGAAAAAGCTTCAAATGGGGGATTCTTCCTTGCTAGCCAAATGCTCCCAACTTGTCCTAAAACTGGGATTAAACCCCAAAATTAGAAAATAGGAGAGTATTAGGTTCTAATGCAAGAAACTAGGATTAAAAAGGAATTAAAATGAATTTATGGGAATTTTTGGAAGGGGGACAATACCTCTCTTTTCCAATGTGTTGAAATAATAAGAAGAAGGCAAGCCCTAATGAATAAGTGTTTATATAGGGTGGGGATCCCTATGTGGATGGTCACTTAGGGTTTGGTTAGGGTTAGGGCTTCTAGTTATGGGCCATGGGCCAGGTCATGATCAATAAAATCATTAAGCCATAAGTCATTTCATGAAACCACAAGCCATGACTTAAATTCACTAAACCAAATCTCCTCATTCTAAAACTATTATCTAATGACTAAAATAGGTTAACTCAAGTTAGACTAGGGTTACCATAGCTAGGGTTAGATTCTAGGCTAGTCCACTAGGTCTCAACAAGTCAAAGTAAAACTAGAATTCACCAATTCATTAAATTAATTAAAAATTCAAATAAGCCAAAATGACCAAATTATCTTTAGGCTAAAAATGATAATTAAATCATCCTAATGACATGGTTAGGCTCTAGGTCATGCAGTCTCTAGGGTTTCACTGGCAGCACATCAAAATCATAAGTCATGACTTAAAGCAGTTTTTAAATAGTTTAGAAATGATTAAAAATCACCAAAATCATAATATAAAATAAATATCAATAAATAATAATTATAATTACAAAATTTCAAAATTACCCTCATTTGGAAAATTGGGTGTTACAACTGCTCTACGTGGCGGTCATGCGCACTCTGATCACGGGGCGGCTATGTGCCTAATGTAGGCTATGCGCCCTCTCTCCGCTTTGCGCCACCACCTTCTAACGCGGACGGTTATGCACCACTCCCACAGAGGAAGACCATGCCCCCTCCCCCCCCGCAGGCCTATGCGTCCATCCTAAGCGGCGGGTTGGCTCCCACCTCACCTGAAGGGGAACATGCACCCTCCTCGTAGGTGGGTTAGATGCTACTCCTACTGTGGGAGACCATGCGCCCCCCCTCGCAAGCCTATGCACCCACCTTGACGTCCATGAGGGCGAGCATGCGCCTACTCCCATGCTGCTCTGCACAGACCATGCACCCACATCTCAGACCATAGATGGTCGCACGTAGTCATCTATGCACCAGCCTCCACCCCCAGCCGACGTTTATGCGCCCCCTGGCTCCCATCCCGACGCATACGCGCACCCTTCAGAGGGGCGCCAAACCCCGGCACCTGCAAAAGGAGGCCATGCGCCCACAGCCACCGTGGCCCCTCCTATCGGGCGCTCTCCGAGGAGCCGTCCTCCTCTTTGTGCACATCAATCACCCTCTCAACCTTCCCTCCACCCTTACTGACCGGGCAACAGTCACATCCTCTTCCCACATGTGTAACGAAAACTGTTAGCCCAACGATTATATCATGTTTTTGAATATGGCTAATCAATTAATTTTACCATAATGACATCACTAATATTCATGTAATCACTATCATGTTGCTACTTAAACTTAGCATTGTCCTAAATATTATATATCATAATACATCATACTATTTTGTTTGCCTAACATTGATTTACAGACATGCAGTAAGCATGATCAAATATGATCAAACCAGGACATATACAATAGAGAATTATTGATGGGCCAAAGATGGTGTCATACGCCGAATCCACCGAAAAGGTATTCAGATTTCAAGATATGTTTATCTTTGGACGACCGCCGTCAAGTGAAAAAGGCATCTTCAAGTCTGCTCAAATATTTAAAGGAAGGCGTCATCAAAGGGCTCTTGGTTTTCCTATTTCATCAATGTATTTTTATATTTATTGAGTCTAGGAATACGATATACACTACATCGTACTGGTAAATACGCTACCCAAGAAACGTTTTCAAAATACCCTTTCATTTTGAAAACAAGCCCGCTTACAAAAGCCAAAACTACTTCCTAACTGCTTGACTTTTCAAAAAGCCCAAAACCAATTTGCGAAAACCCTGACAGAACTCCAACAGAATTCGGTCTGAGTTTGGCCCAAATTCGGCAGAGTTCGGTTAGTGAACGTTGCTTTTTGAACTTGGTCTCCCTGCAGTTACGGATCCCAACGAGATTTTATCATAGAGTTCTACATGAATTCTGCCCGAATTCTGTCTGAATTCTACCTTTGGAAAAACTATAAATAGAGAAGAATTTTGATCATTTCAACACTCCAATTCACTTTCATAACTCTTCTCTATAAGCCTACTACTTTTTCCAAAGTATTCTGAGCTATTCATATCCAAATCCCAAGCTAGTTACAATCCTCTAGTCGATTTGCCAATGCGGTACGATCTAGAAGTTTCAGAGCGATTGTAATCACAGGCTTGATTGAAGAAAGACACTTCACAATTGAAGTTGGTCGAGTACTTCAGATCAAAGCTCGCGTTGTAGAAGTTGCAAGAACTTCGGATGAAAACTTGTGGTGATTTTCCATAGTAAATTCAACTGGAAGCTGGAGTTCTTCCGACTGGACTAGTCCTTATAAGTGGGAAACTAGTATACATCCTTATGTTTGCGTTTGCTCTCTGCTCTCTATTTTTTATTTACATATTTGTGATATATTTTCTATGATATTGCTGCTAACATTTTTAATTAGCTAAATTTCGCTGCCTACTCTATTCACCCCCCTCTAGAGTATTGTGCTTTACAACTTGTTCCTACAATCGGTCCTACAATTGGTATCAAAGCGGGTTCTCACTATATAGGTATTGCTATCATACCAATTGTTCCTATAATTGGTATCAGAGCGAGTGCTTGTTATATAGATATTACTGCTCATACCAATTGCTCCTACAATTGGTATCAGAGCAGGTGCTCCTTCTAGAGATATTATTGCAGGTGCTCCTTATAAAGATATTATTGCTCATACCAATTGCTCCTCCATTTGGTATCCTAGCAAGGACTCTATTATTTGGCTTAACATCTTTGGAGCATATCCTTATTATCAGAGCGGGTTATATAGGTAAAACGAGGTAATATTCTTATTTATTATAACTGTTACATAGATCACAATCGTACTTCACAACTGAAGAGCAATCCACAAATAGACTCCCACTATTTGATGGAATAAACTATAGTTGTTGGAAGACACGAATGAGCTTCTACCCGAAGTCTCTAGATTTTGACTTATGGTCAATTGTTGTCAATGGCTATAAAAAGCCTACTATCACTTCTATTCTCATGTCCTCTGTAATCAACAAGCCTTATTATAGTTACACGAAGGAAGAGAAGAAGTTAGCTAGCCTTGATGTAAAAGCTGTGCATATATTTTATTGTGCTGTAGACATAAATATATTCAATCTTATTACTACATGCACAACATATCATAAAGTTTAAAAAGTTCTTGAAGCTACTTATGAGTGCAGGTATAAAACCAAATCTAGCAACTCCAGAGATAAGGATAGTCTTCATAATGATGCAAATATATACATGATAGAATTGGGATTTAAGGTACAACACAATCCCTTATACGAAAAAAAGCTTGTATGTGATAACTACAAGAAGATAGGCCACATCCAAGAAGGTTGTACTACTGTAACCCTCAGTCCCAAAATACGTAGGACTAGAAACGTATCATGCCAGCTGTCTACATACGAAATATACTCCAATATATGGATATCTCGTATGTACACATAAGCTGTAAAATGTAGTAACCATGAAGCTAATCTCATCCACAAACCAATATATCCTAAAATCAACTTATTAAAGTTATTTGTACAAACGTTGGGCGGAGACAAAGTCCACTACCAACTATCTCAAATAAAATGTACAAGAAGTGAATCGATAAAATATCAAACGAACCAAGCACAACTCTTTTCGAAGGAAGGGAGAAGATCACGGTCTTGGCTAGAACACCTGTGAAGGACAAGAGCACACACCTGGCGAGATAACCAGGTCCTCAGAGGGACGTAACAAGATATAATAAACATGCCATATAAATACTGAATATAAATTATGCCACAATTAAAGAAAGTGACAAGACATAAATAGGTAACCTAACCACTGGGGATCAGCCAATACGCAAGGACCCCTACATGCCACTCATCTCACACATCCTCGTGTTACAACTGTATCAAGGTATATGCGATACACTACAAATGGTAGTCCCTTAACTCTAGGGACATATGCAATCAAAGGATAATAATGAATAAGCTAATATGTAGTAAATCAAGAACTGTACGAACTGAAAATAAATGAACAGTGATATGTAATAAAATGCAAACTGACAATAAACAGTATATTGGCAAGGTATCTTGCCTGATTCCGTGCTGTAAATATGAACGCCGCTCCCGCGTCCACGCCTCCGGAACCCGACGCTCCTAGATAATTAATTAACTAAATTAAGTCACTACTTATGAAACTTACGATACGATTTAATTAGTCAAAGTAATGTGTTAAAATTATATTCAATCTCTCGTGGAACCATTTAGATCCATACAATCACACACAGGTTCCACGAGACATCGAAACACAGTTTTAGGATTTCTAACTTTTAATTAGTCGGTTATGCCCCTACTTCAATAACATACTTCAAAATCATATAAAAATCATAAAAATAATATTTAAACTATTTTTTTACAGATTTATCTCTGAAATTCTAGAATTAATATTTTTAAATACATTTATGACTAGTTGATTAATAAGTCAGCTAGTCTACCCGAAACTCGTCCTTACATAGTTAATGACTCAAAATTACTAAAATAACCAAAAATATATTTTAAACAGAAATAAAATAATTTATTTTATAGAATAATATCAAAGGTATAAGGGTTGAGTTATACTACAAGTTTGGGACATTCTAGTTCAGCGGGTTACCCGAAATTAGCTAGTTTTGACCTATAATTTTTCCGACCAGATTTGAGTTGGTAAAATTGTGAAAAAATGATTAAAAATCTTAATTTGTGTATATGAACATACATAAAATTCAGTTTAGAAAATAGGCACCAAAAACTCATAGTTCTTTTACAATGGGGTTAATTTTGATCCTACCGACACAAGAATATTATGCATATATTTTATGAAACCTTTATGGATGATTATACCTAATAAAAGCCATCAAAATATGATTTCTACAGAATTAATAACATATTTTCTATAGAATTTTAGCAAAGATTTTTAGAAGAAAAGATTTGGATTCTTACCAAAGATCCTTGCTAGAAAGGGTGATGATGACTTATCTTCACCAAAGTTCCAATCTTTTTCGCTATCCTCGCTTTCTAATCCTCTTTTGGTGAGTATGGGAGAGTTGATAATAGATATAGAGGATCGGATGGGGGAGATGGTGTTTTTAGGGTTTGTTTTGAGGGGTTTCGGGGATGTATGGTGGAGGAGATGAGTTTTTGTTAATGATGGAGAGATGTGCAATGGAGGAGATGATGTATAGAGGCTACTGAGAGTTTGTTGCTGCCAAAATTATGGAGAGGGAGAGGAGTTTTGGTCGGCCAAAGGTGAGGGAGAGAATGATTAGGATTTGGTTAAGGTTTGGGATAAGTTGGTATATTTAAACATATCCTTAAATGAATTTTAAGCAATATAGGATTTAAATTCTATTTAATTTGATGCATTCAGCCATAGGGGGGTTGCTTGGCCGAAATTAGTATGGTGGGGGTCCACTTGGCATGATTTGGTTGTTTGGTGAGTTGGCAAGTTGATTGGATTGAGGATTTAAAAAAGGGGTTTCCTAATATAGAACTATTTAATTCTATCTATGTAATTACACTACAAAATATGAATTAAATATAAATAAATGTAACTATTAATATTTATTAATGCCCAACATGCGTACATAAGGTTGGGTTTGGCTTGAAAGAGGTTTGGAAAGGTTTGGTACAACCGGATCTCCTAAAAAGTCGTAAAGGCTTTCTTAACTAATTAATTAAATAAAAATATAACTTGTGCCATAATTTGAATGGTTAACATGCAA
The DNA here is from genome assembly GCA_029216955.1 of Iris pallida. Classification (NCBI taxonomy): domain Eukaryota; kingdom Viridiplantae; phylum Streptophyta; class Magnoliopsida; order Asparagales; family Iridaceae; genus Iris; species Iris pallida. The sequence goes on from JANAVB010028197.1 coordinate 102,792, forward strand.
GAGATTACAATATGACCATGGCATTCCTAACATGGTTAGCATACTAGTTAAAGCACCCGACTACGCTATAGGCATGCCATACTTTCTAGTCGTCTTGCATATTCAAACTCAACCATGGCTATAGTCCTTTTATATAATATAAATAAGATAAAAATAAATTAGAATTAAATAAAATCCAAAAATAATTTAAATATTCCTTTAAATTATAAGGAATTTTACATCCTACCCAACTTATGACAATTTCGTTCTCGAAATTAAAAATAATCATAATATCAAGAATTGCGAGATTTTGTACGGAGGGAGAGTAGGTACGTCAAATCTTAGCTCAATTTTTGAAAGGATGGAGGGGTGGTTGTCATAGGAATCCCAATTGACCTCATATTCTACAAGATGGGGTATGCTTTCTTTCAGACTCTACCCAACTTATTGAAGCTGGCCACCCGTAAAGATCGTCGTCATTATAAGACCTTGAGGAGGAAAATTTCTAGGGAGGGGTACGAGAATAATGGACACTTCTGACCACGATCTTTGATTCTAATAGAGCCTCAATAACACCGTGACGTTCTTGGTCAATAACAACTATAAAAAAGTTACTACGATCAAATATTGTCACTCTAGGGGTCATGCTTTTGACAAGCTGGTAGCGACCTCTTGTTTGAATATACTAAGATGTGTCGGTTCAGAAGGATTAGTTCTACGTCTAACATGGGAAACAAATAAGTGAGCTTGAAAACTTAGGAAAGAAGAATTTATGGCCAAGTGATGAGAATCAATGATAATTAAAGAACCCATGCTATAGAATATGATTAGGCAAGTGTTTTGAAAACTCTAAGTCAAAACGACTAATATGTGTGGGCTGATGTTTGGTGTTGTGTAGGAGGCATGCGCTTGCTTGTTGGAAGGCATACATCATAGGTGTGCATCTTGCATAGATCTTGAGTATTCAGTTTAGTTAAGGGAATGGGTCAATATTTGCATGGGTGAAATCGAATAGGTCGAATTTGGGTCTCTATGGTTTGTTTTGAGGAAACAATGTATCATACACGTGGTGTAATTTTAAATGGAGCACTGGAAAGTTCGTTTGTGTGGGACATGCATGTCATGTGAGTAGTATGACTAGTCTAGTTCGTGAGTGTGAACTTTGTCGAAAGGAAAAGGCTAGTATTGTGCTTCAATTATCAAAATCACGGTCGAGGGTATCAAATGATACGAATATGGGTCGACGTTATGAACCATTGAATTATTAGTCTAATTGGAACCAATCATTACCAACCACTTGCTAATTCCAAAATCTTATATTTCTTAGAGAAGCTTGCGATCTATTTGCCTCAAAAAAATTTGCTATTGATTTAAACAAAAATGATTCTATGATTGACTTGAAGAATTTAGGTTACAATCTGTTACCGTAGTTATCTAAACGCACGAGCAAAGGGATATAAAATGCAAAATAAAAGATCGTTTCATAAATTCCATACAGACGGAAGAACGGACACGATTGTAATCCCATTCTGAGAGGTAGAGTATAATAAGTTCAATGTTCTACCCAACTTATAGAAGTTGGTTAATCGGGGAAAGCACAGTAATAGGGATTCTAAGAAGGTCAAATTTCAAGGAGGTATAGAAAGTATGAGGCATTTCCAATCATAGTCAGAGACTCTATAGGAAGTCTAGGTATTATCTATTTAATATGGCCCATATATTAATTATGTTTGGTCAAGACAGTATGAGAGGTCTTGGTCAAGTATATCCGGAAGCAAGTTGGTACCGAGAGATGCATAACATAGGCTACGAAGAGATGCAGTTACGAAATATATAAAAGGAGAATTAGTGAGCCAAGAGGTGGGACCTACATAATAGGGATGAGGGCTTATTTTATCAAGTTTGGTTTTATAGTCCCAATATGGCGATGGGCTATGATGGGTTTAACTGAGTCTCAATAGGTTCCCTAATTGGACTTCATTCTTTGATTGCATGAACTTTAGATTTTAATCTATAGTGGCTGGAAAAAATTTTATGGAATTTTAAACCATCCCTATTAGGTTAGGGTAATGTAGAATATGTTCAAATTCAAGTGGTTGGGCAAATTTTCCGTCGGGTTGGTAGAATAGGTTTTGTAAGTCATGGGATGCGCCTTCCGTGACTTTTGTGTTTAAGTAGCACACAAGGCCTCTATTGAGTGGCACACTAGTGGCATGTGCGTAGAGGGCTTCGAGTAGATCACAACCATATATTAGACCAAAAGATTTGAGTCAAGGTTGGATCTCTAACTGCAGTCCGAAAGTACATCGATGTTATGGTAAGGGTTATCGCTAGTCCCTTTTTGACCTGAAAGTCGTATCATAATAATAGAGTCCAAGGAGATGTGTTTGTGTGGGAGATGTGTTTGTGTGGGACATGATATGTCTACTTGAAGGTGGACTCGTTTAAGTTTTGTATATAAATTTTGTTGGAAGGTAACAGCTAGTATTACACTTCAAATATCAAAGTCACAGTAAGGGACACCAAAAGATCTAAAAAGAAAGTAGGAGTTCACGTGTCATTAATTTATCTTCCTAGTGAGAACCAATTTACCTCAATCAATCGGTGATCCCCAAATTCCTAAAAGTAAGAATGGCTTACAATCTATTCACTCTAGAGACTAGGATATGGTTTTAGGAATAATGAGGTTAGGAATATTTGAGTCGCGACATCGTACCTTGACCTTTGGTAATAATAAGTCACGATGTGATCGATAACATGATAGGGTAGTTGGGATTCAGTTTCGAGGATCGTACCCTGAGTCCAAATAAATAGAAATGTTTGCGTACAATGGTACCTGAGTCGATAAGATGGAATGATCCGCTTGTCCATGGTATACGAGAGTCTATCAGTGGAATAACGAACTCTAAAGCACGTCATGGGAAAGATCCCTAACTACTAAGTCATGATTTTTTTATTTATGTCAAACCTGCCAGACTATTCAAGTGTTCTAGAGGTATTAAATGTAGTGCTCATGCATCACTTGTTGATTACTAATACAACATAATGATAGGGCATCATGCTACCGATTTTGGCTAAGCTGGTGAATGTGTTGTTCTAATATTATGTCACTTCTTTGATAATAGAATTTTGTACCTAGACTAACATCTTTTGAATCTCTAATCTTGGAATGGGTGTCTACCACGGTCCTTGCAATGCTTGTCCTTGTTTTGGTCTATTCTTCTTTGTCTAAACTGTGGGGGCCTAGTCAAGTATGGTTTGAGTTAAGGCATACGGGTTGCTAGTTAAGCCAAGAATCAAGATGAATATTTGGAGACTCACAATAATTGATTCCTAGAGATTAGATAGTCTCATAGGTTTATGGTTTACCCAAGGGTAAGATCTTACTCATCTTTCAATCTCAAATGACTAGAAGGTCACGATATTACTATTAGGGTCGAGAGAAGGATGAGCAACTTTAGGCAAGGTTGTAGTTATATGGCTTGGCCGATGGTTGCTATACTTGTGCATATAAATACCATGGCCATGGGGATAATCTGTATTTATCTATCAAATACGAGAGTTCGTTTTTCCAATCAGTGAAAGACAAAAGCAATAAAGACTTCAAGAAAGATGTCATTGAATACAATTACGTAATTCAAAATTCAAGAGGAATTGTCAATGCAGTCACAGATGAGATCCTAGATATCTCTATATCTCAATCCACGTGGGATAATTATATGAAAAGCGAACCAAGTGCACTATGGTTGATCAGACCATAATACATTGATTCTAATTAGACAATATGCTTGTGGGCATCCCCAGTATACATATGTCCTGAACAAGCTCGACAAAGAATAAGCTTGCAAAACTAGGCTATAAATAGCGTCGTCATTCATGGTAGTTTAAAGTATAAGTACGGGAGAATACGTTGAAAGCAGTAATAAATAGTTCGAGTTTCACAAGGATCTAAGTCTTATTCGGTGTGCTTGCGTATACAATCGTCCTACTGGTTCTTGTATCAGGCCTTGGTTGACCAATGGGTATGGGCTATGAAATCTCTATATTCTAGGTAAACATCTCTCCTACACTAGCATATATTCATTATCACTCTGTTACACTTTAATACTAGGTTAAAAGGATATGGGTGGTAGGTTGTAGTCATACTACTCAACTTATGAAGTCAACTAATAGAGTAATTGAGGAATATAACACGTATACCCGTATGAGTTATCTCCTAACCTTCCTATTCAGTACGAAAGAAGATAAGATTTACAGTGAAAGGAATCAAGCAGAAGAAAGTCAAGATAATCGGACGAGAGTTCGAGATTTGGAATCAAGGGAGGAAGTCAAGCTTGTGGATGAGATTCCTATATCTTAATCCTATACACAGGTTCACATCGGTACAGTAGTGTACCCGATGTGACAAACTCGACCTGCATGGGCCACCACAAAAACATGTAACGCCCCAGTCCCAAAATACGTAGGACTAGAAACGTAACATGCCAGCTGTCTACATACGAAATATACTCCAGTATATGAATATCTCGTATGTACACATAAGCTGTAAAATATAGTAACCATGAAGCTAATCTCATCCAAAAACCAATATATCCTAAAATCAACTTATTAAAGTCATTTGTACAAACGTTGGGCGGAGACAAAGTCCACTACCAACTATCTTAAAATAAAATGTACAAGAAGTGAATCGATAAAATATCAAACGAACCAAGCGCAACTCTCTTCGAAGGAAGGGAGAAGATCACGGCCTTGGCTAGAACACCTGTAAAGGACAAGAGCACACACCTGGCGAGATAACCAGGTCCTCAGAGGGACGTAACAAGATACAATAAACATGCCATATAAATACTGAATATAAATTATGCGACAATTAAAGAAAGTGACAAGACATAAAAAGGTAACCTAACCATACTAACGTGAACATGCAGTTGAGAAACAATCCTTTCGACGCATGAGCCCTGGCTGTAAATGGGATCGGCATAGTCCCCATATAGGGCACCAGGGGCCTACGTCCGTAACGTCCGAAGATCGTCAGAGGGCATCATGTGCAAGGGGGCACGTCTATAACGCTCTGGAAAATGTCAAAGGGCACCTGGAGCCTGCGTCTCCGGAGGAGCGCACAGGTAAGCAGGGAAGTGCAAAGAAGCCCATACATCAGGTATTGTTCTCCCCACCCGATGCTCTTATTTAAGTCGCATCCACGACCATATACCTCTACTAACTGCTAAGTCTCCTAGCATACCTCTATTAGCAGTTAGCCCTAACGTATGTGCACTGGGTATCAGCCAATATGCAAGGAGCTCTACATGTCACTCATCTCACACATCCTCGTGGTACAACTGTGTCAAGGTATATGCGATACACTACAAACGGTTGTCCCTTAACTCTAGGGCCATATGCAATCAAAGGATAATAACAAATAAGCTAATATATAGTAAATCAAGAACTGTACGAACTAAAAATAAATGAACAGTGATATGTAATAAAATGCAAACTGACAATAAACAGTATATTGGCAAGGTATCTTGCCTGATTCCGTACTGTAAATATGAACGCCGCTCCCGCGTCCACGCCTCCGGAACCCGATGCTCCTAGATAAGTAATTAACTAAATTAAGTCACTAAGTATGAAACTTACGATACGACTTAATTAGTCAAAGCAATGTGTTAAAATTATATTCAATCTCTCGTGGAACCATTTAGATCCATACAATCACACACAGGTTCCACGAGACATCGAAACACAGTTTTAGGGTTTCTAACTTTTAATTAGTCGGTTATGCCCCTACTTCAATAAAATACTTAAAAATCATATAAAAATCATAAAAATAATATTTAAACTATTTTTTTACAGATTTATCTCTGAAATTCTAGAATTAATATTTTTAAAGACATTTATGACTAGTTGATTAATAAGTCAGCTAGTCTACCCGAAACTCGCCCGAAACATAGTTAATGACTCAAAATTGCTAAAATAACCAAAAATATATTTTAAACAGTAATAAAATAATTTATTTGATAGAATAATATAAAAGTTATAAGATTTGAGTTATACTACAAGTTTGTGACGTTCTAGGTCAGCCGGTTACCCGAAATTAGCTAGTTTTGACCTATAATTTTTCTGACCAGATTTACGTTGCTAAAATCGTGGAAAAATACTTTAAAATCCTAAATTATGTATATGAACACAAATAAAATTCAATTTTGAAAATAGGCACCAATAACTCATAGTTCCTTTACAATAGGGTTAATTTTGATCCTACCGACCCATGAATATTACGCATATACTTCATAAAACCTTTATGGATGATTATACCTAACAAAAGCCATCAAAATATGATTTCTAAAGAACTAATAACATATTTTCTATAGAATTTTAGCAAAGGTTTTTAGAAGAAAAGATTTGGGTTCTTACCAAAGATCCTTGCTAGAAAGGGTGATGATGACTTCTCTTCACCAAAGCTCCAATCTTTTCTGCTATCCTCGCTTGCTAATCCTCTCTTGGTGAGTATGGGAGAGTTGATAATAGCTATAGAGGATTGGATGGGGGAGATGGAGTTTTTAGGATTTGTTTTGAGAGATTTCGGGGATGTATGGTGGAGGAGATGAGTTTTTGTGAAGGATGGAGAGATGTGCAATAGAGGAGATGATGTATAGAGGCTATGGAGAGTTTGTTACTACCAAAATTATGGAGAGGGAGAGGGGTTTTGGTCGGCCAAAGGTGAGGGAGAGAAAAATTAGGATTTGGTTAAGGTTTGGGATAAGTTGGTATATTTAAACATATCCTTAAATAAATTTTAAGCAATCTAGAATTTAAATCCTATTTAATTTGATGCATTTAGCCATGGGGGGTTGATTGGCTGAAATTAGCATGGTAGGGGTCCACTTCGCATGATTTGGTTCTTTGGTGAGTTGGCAAGTTGATTGGATTGAGGATTTAAAATAGGGTTTCCTAATATAGAACTATTTAATTCTATCTATGTAATTACACTACAAAATCTGAATTAAATACAAATAAATGTAATTATTAATATTTATTAATGCCCAACATGCCTACATAGGATTGGGTTTGGCTTGAAAGAGGTTTGGGAAGGTTTGGTGCAACCGGATCTCCTAAAAAGTCATAATGGCTTTCTTAACTAATTAATTAAATAAAAATATAACTTGTGCCATAATTTGAATGGTTAACATGCAAGAGATTACAATATGACCATGGCACTCCTAACAAGGCTAGCATACTATTTAAAGCACCCGACTACGCTAGGCATGCCATACTTTCTAGTCGCCTTGCATATTCAAACTCAACCATGGCTATAGTCATTTTATATAATATAAATAAGATAAAAATAAATTAGAATTAAATAAAATCCAAAAATAATTTAAATATTCCTTTAAATTATAAGGGGTTTTACAACTACTACTAGAAAGAAGAGTTACTACGAACGATCAAAAGAAGAAAGATCATCATCTCACAAGTTCACTAGCACGAGCATATGGTGTGAAAGTGAAGCAAGAGATTCTGAAGAAGAAAAAGAAGAAGAAGAAAAAAAGAAGAAGAAGAGAGACCTCATAATGCTGCAAATTTATGCTCAATGGTATTAACTAACGAGGTACAAAATAATTCTTTTTATGAAGAGAGTAAATTTTCTAATGATGAGTTATCTGATACTTTCAATGATCTGTTAGAAGAACACAAGAAAGTATTAGATAAGTATAAGCAAGCTAGAAAGGATATTCTATCCTATAAGCGTGAGAATAAAAAGCTTACTTTCTTATTGAATGATTCTAGAAATAGTTCTCCTTCTGATAATTCTACATAGATTTCCACACTTGAGTTTAGATTGTATAAGGCACTTGATTGCATTAAAAAAGCACTCAAGAAAATGCTAAACTTAAGGAGGAATTAGAATCAGAAAAGAAAAAGTATTATATTGCTTCATGTAGAATTGATGCTCTTTCTACTAAGTATGATGAGATTTGTGCTAACTCTAAAAAGTTAGATATTATACTAGGAAAGCAGGTAGTACAACTTACGACTCAGTCTAACACAAGACACTTAGCACATCATAAAGTCGCACACGTCAGATCTTTTACAAAGGAAGCAAACAAAGCTAAAGCTTCACACAACCATGCTTTCTATTACAAGTATCCACGCACATCATGCCATCGTACTGCGCGTTCTCATATTGTTGCACATAACACTATTAATACTTTATGTCATTATTGTGGTTTGAATGGACACATTTCTAATCGTTGTCAGATTAGAAAACTAGTTGATATAAACTTGTGCAAATGGGTTCCCAAAGCTAACAAATGTGGATCCAAGTATTGGATACCAAAGTCTTCACCTAATATTGCATGTGAAGCTTTTTATATCAAATAGAACCATGGAACATGTTGGTGATTGCAAAGCTACAAAGGTCATCTTCCATGCAATTGCACCAACAGAAGTGTGGTAACTAGAACCACTTTGGTCGCATGCTTCCTAAATAGTTTTTAATATCTACCACATTCTTACTGATGTCTTGCTATTAGCTCTTATTGTTTATTGTTTGAATCAATATGAGACATAATCCTAGCTTGACTAGTTGTTTAGCTTAAATGATTAGTTCACACTATATAGTATTTTATTTTCTATTAGTGTGACATATTTGTCTATGTATGCTATTTACTCTTAATCTTTATTCTTGAAGCATGCATAGGAGCTTATTTTTTTGAGTTAATATGTTTTTGACTCTCTGTCTTTAGTATTTTTTTTAATGGTCGCTTCTTATCGATTTGTCTTTAACATGTCATATTTACTTTGATCGGTATTTTGTAAGTATATATGTTTAACACAGGTCACCTATTTACTTGAAAAGTATATCCATATACTTTTATGTTAACCTTGTGCTTGCATAATATATTCACTATTGATTCTCAAATTTTATTGTGATTAACTTCTTATGAATCAATTACATCTTTGTCTAACAAAGTATATTTATGCATGTTTTTGATCTTGTGATATTTTCTTATGCTTATTAAGGATACATAATTTATTTTCATCTATATATTGCTCATATGTTTCTAATATTTTTGTATAAACATCTTTATGGGAATATATGAGTTAAGTTCAAGTTCTATATTATTTTAAAAAGTAGTTTCAAACTTGTGCTTATCTCATACTTTAGCTATTGATTACTTTGAACAAATTTATGTTCTTCTCTTATTAGCTTCTTCCTCAAAGCCTCTTTTAATTATGTTTTTCTTGACTTTTTGGTTGACATTTTGGATACATGACTTTTTTTAAAAATAATTTTTCAATATCTTGATCTTGATAAACCATTCTTTGGGTATATACTTATTTTACTTTTAGGGATTCTGAATTTCGATGATGTTCGATGATACTGCATATATTCCTTTGAACTAAGTTCTTAAGAGTAGAAATCATTTTGGTAATAAGTCGAAAGGGTCCTTCTGTCATATAGGTATAAATAACCTAAAGCGACATGGTGTACTAGTCTTCGGACTACCGCTAGCTGAGAATCGGCCCCTACAGCTAACCCAAAGTGATCAATATTTTATAGACTTAAGATTTATTAAGGTGTACTTACAACTATCGTCTAGTTCTGGATCCAAGGTACCGAACCCAGTCCCCTAGGTTCCAAAATACATCAACGTATCTAGGTCCTACATTTTGATTTACAAATATTTTATATTTTATTGTTACCCAATGATTTTGTAGCACATATGGATAAATGTAATTCATACATCTTATACTGTATGCTATATTGTTCTAAGATTTTTTAAGCCCATAGAATATAATTTATTTCATATTGCACTAATTTTTCTTAAATCTTCGATTATTAAAGAAGAGATTTGTTTTGGATACAAGCCTATAAAGGGTCTATCTGTCACCACGGCTACGGCTAAAGTAAAGCGGTACTTAAGTGTTCCTTGGTGAACCTCCGTTAGCTGGGACAGTACCCCTACAGCTAACACAAGATTGATCAACGCTTTATAAACTAAAGATTTATTGAGATCTAGTTGTAATTGTTATCTGATGGATTTTGGATTTCAAATTTGATGGATAATATTATTTAATGATTTAATTTTATAAAAGGTAACATATATTGATCTTCATAGGTTAATGTTTATCATCTTTTGATATATTAATTTTTTTGTCACTCTATTCTATATTTAAATTTGATTTGATATTGTAACTACTCATTGAATATTATGGTCTTGTGATTTCGTCTTTAACTTGTGTAATATTCAATGATTTTGGGCTTTTATTATCTTCTTATTAAAGTTATTTATTGTCTACAACAGTACCTCTTTGCAGGGGAGAAGTCATGCATATTGAATGTCTCTCTCTCTCAAAGCATTTCTTTTCTTTAAATCTTACGGTTGTCAGGTGGACACCGTGCTAAGGCTTTAAAAGGAAAGAAATGAACTTTGATAAGAAGACCTAATATTTTTGAATTAGTTTTCTACTTCTGAAAATATGTTTATGAAATTCTTAAATTTTATCTATACTATTATTTTTGGATATAACCATGTAAATGTGGAGTAGTTAATTGTTTCAAGTCAATTAGCCCCTTGACATGCCATATATCTAGAATACACTTTTCTTTGGACATTTATCTAGTTATGTTTATTTGTTCAAATGGATTTATTTATAATTTATGGATTCTTTTATTGAAATTGTTTTCGTGATTCGAATCAACAGCTTTTAGTCTGATGACTAAATGGATGCATTCGAACATTTATTACGACAGTTCTTCGTAATAAATTCCATATTTTGGAAAAGTTTTTTTGATTTTTTTTTGATTTATTGAATCTGTCCGGTACTCAAATGTTATTACTAAAGATAGTTTTCAAAATCTTTTAATGTCTTAAAATATTATATATATATATATATATATATATATATATATATATATATATATATATATATATATATATATATATATATATATATATTTTATATATATATTGGAGATATATTTTGTTTGTTCATCTTTAAGCATTTATTCATTGGATATTTCTTTTATTTGCCTAAAGATGATATTTGTTTTTGGAACTTTATATGCATTTGATCAAAGGAAAGAAAGTTCCATATCTTGGATATTCCTTAGATTTTGTTATTATTTATTTTATCTATTTTTTCATATATATTACTTCGGAACTAGATACTCATATTTTATGGTTGAGCAAATTAAATTGTTTCAATTCTTTTATGCCCTTAATATGTGGTATACCTAGTTCATCATGGACATATATTCTTTTACTTAAAATATCTTGTTGAGTTGTTCATGATATTTGGATTTGTATTGAGTTCATGAGAGAATGTATGATTTTAATACTTATTTTTAATTCTCTTATTTTTTTAGTTTCTAAAAATTATCCTGCCAAAATTAATTTAATTTATTGATAATCCTTTTGAGTTTAAACTGATTTGGCATTTCTTATTGAGATTTTATCTCAAAGTTCATGATTATCTATATTTAGACTGGTCATACTTTGTAGGGGAGCATTCAAGTCGACTGAATTTCTTCTTCTCAAGTATTTTGTCTTCATTACCTTCATGTTTATCTAATGGATATGCATATATCATGCTATGGTAATTGAATTCAAGTGCATGAACTTTGGTATAGATTTTACATAGATTCTAGTGCATTTATGTTGATTTCTTTTTCGATGATTATACTCTTTATTGATGTGATTCACTAATTTGTATAGACAAATTATGAATCATATTTTTTTGTGATCATTGTTAAAGGTTTCATTATATTTTTATTTATTTGGTATATACTAGATCTACAAATTTTTATTTTTATTTTTTTCTCATGGATTATTTATGACCAATAATAGGATTCTACGTTATTGATATCTACTTATTAAAGACTATTTCAAAACTACAGTTATATTTATTCATCATATTGAGTTTTGAATGTCATTTTTAGATTTCTAGTTGGTAAACTATGTATTGCTTGATTTCAGTATTCTTTGTTAAAGTTCAACCAACTATGTTGTACTTTGATAAGTTTTATACTTTAGTTATGCAATTTTCTAAACTTGTCGTTACACTGTTCTCCTAATCCTTTATCATGATTGTTTTTGCCTTCCTCTTTTACTTATGCTTGAGTTCATTTTAGCTCTAATTACGGAGGAGCTTATTTTTGATCATATCAAAGGGGCAAAAATAAGTTTAAGTTAGCACACAATATTTTAGTATTATGTGTTTATTAGCGATATATGCATCTATTGTATATATATTAAACTTAATTGATTTTCCATAATCAAAAAGGGAGAGATTGTTAGCCCAATGATTATATCATATTTTTGAATATGGCTAATCAATTAAGTTTACCATAATAACATTACTAATATTCATGTAATCACTATTATGTTGCTACTTAAACTTAGCATTGTCCTAAATGTTTTATATCATATTTCTATGTCTGTATCATAATACTTCATACTGTTTGTTTGTCTAACATTGATTTGTAGACATGCAGTAAGCATGATCAAACATGATCAAACCAGGACATATGCAATAAAGAATTATTGATGGGCCAAAGACGGCGTCATATGTGAAGCCACCGAAAGGTATTCAGATTTCCAGATCTGTTTATCTTTGGACGACTGCCGTCAAGTGAAAAAGGCGTCTTCAAGTCTGCTCAAATATTTGAAGAAAGGCGTCATCAAAGGGCTCTTGGTTTTTCTATTTCATCAATATATTTTTCATATTTATTGAGTCTAGGAATACGATGTATACTGTATCGTACTGACAAATAGGCTACCCAAGAAACGTTTTCAAAATACTCTTTTATTTTGAAAACAAGCCCACTTACAAAAGCCCAAACTACTTCCTAACTGCTTGACTTTTCAAAAAGTCCAAAACCAATTTGCAAAAACCCTGACAAAACTCCAATAGAATTCGGTCCGAGTTCGGTCCGAATTCGGCCAGAGTTCGGTTAGTGAACGTTGCTTTTTGAACTTGGTCTCCCTGTAGTTACGGATCCCAACGAGATTTTTTCATAGAGTTCTGCCCGAATTCTGTCAGAATTCTGCCTTCGGAAAAACTATAAATAGAGAAGAATTTCGATCATTTCAACACACAAATTCACTTTCATATCTCTTCTCTGTAAGCCTACTACTTTTTCCAAAGTATTCTGAGCTATTCATTTCCAAATCCCAAGCCAGTTACAATCCTCTAGTCGATTTGCCAGTGCGGTACGGTCTAGAAGTTTCAGAACGATTGTAATCATAGGCTTGATTGAAGCAAGACACTTCACAATAGAAGTTGGTCGAGTACTTCGGATCAAAGCTTGCATTGTAGAAGTTGCTAGAACTTCGGATGAAAACTTGTGGTGATTTTCCATAGTGGATTCAACTGGAAGGTAGAGTTCTTCCGACTGGACTAGTCCTCACAAGAGGGAAACTAGTATGCATCCTTGTGTTTGCGTTTGCTCTCTGCTCTCTATTTTTCATTTACATATCTGTGATATATTTTTTGTGATCTTGCTGCTAACATTTTTAATTAGCTAAATTTTGTTGCCTACTCTATTCACCTCCCTCTAGAGTATTGTGCTTTACAACTCGTTCCTACAATCGGTCCTACAAAAACCCCTTCATATACGGCAATTTTGCGGTCGGATCGCGGCTCGCAGCTTCCGTCCCAGACTGAGGACACCGTCTTGCAAGACATTGAGATCCCGAGCCCCGCCGACGGTCAGAACATCTGCATTCCGTTCTCCTCCGCAGAGATTTTCTCATTATCAAACTGTATTGCGAGGACATTCGTGCTGAAATTCCCCGCTGGATGTCCCAAGATTACCATTGCCCAAGAAGCAATAACTGGCTGTGGTCAGGCATCCGCCTACAAAGTCGTACCCCTCCACCTATCCTCCGACCCCGACTACTTTTTAGTCTGGGCCAAAGGCACTACCAGCATAGGTACCCACAGCGTCAAGATTGTCAAATGGTCCCCCGAATTCAACCCAAAAGTTGACTCGCCGATAATCACGACGTGGATCACCCTTCCTAACCTTCTGCTTGTCTGCTTTGCCCCCACAGCCCTGAAGAGAATCGCCAGCTCCTTCAGTACCCTTGTGGCCATCGCCCAAGAACCTGCACCCTCTCTAAAGGCAACTACGCGAATATTTACGTAGAGCTAGACCTGTCGTCGGATCCCCCCACTCGTATACAGATCGACCTCGGAGGACAGGCACACATTCAGACTCTAGAGTATGACAACAGCATCATCTTTTGCAAGCACTATTAAACTAGAGGCCATCCCACAAAACATTGTTTCAAGGATAACCCGGAGCTTAAGAAGAAAGTTCCCCGTAAGTCGTAATCCTAGAAGGCGAACCAAGTCACCTCCTCGTCCCCCATCCTCCCCCTCTCCAACTTCCACTCCCACTTTGCTAACAGCGATGGCTCCCTCAACCCCCGTTCTCCCCAAACCGGCTAAAGCCACCCCCCAGCCATCCTCCTCAGCAACAAGTACGACATCCTTACCTCCACTACGCCTGAAAGCCCCTGGGATAGCCCCTACCCGGCGGAACTCCTCCCGATGAACGAGAGAAGTCCATAGATGAGCACCGGCACATCGTTGTCTTACCGACAGACGATGTAGAGAATCAGCTGGCCTTGATCATCCATCCCGCCTCCGTAACCCACTCCATCGTCCCCGGAGGCGACCCTGAGTTCGACCAGGTGACGCTGGGCGTTGTCCCAGCGGACAGGCTTCTGCAGGCCATGGAAGTTGGTTTCTTATACCTCAGCAATCCCCTCTGCGCTCTGGCAGATTTCGAGAAGGACATTGAATCCTCCCCGGCGAGGGCAACTGGCAGCATGGCCCGCGGCTCGTTCGAGTCGGCCTACAACGACATAGCAAAGTCCTCGAGAGCCACCAAAACCTCCCACAACAAGAAGAGTAAACAAGCCATTGAGGCTACGGCCATGACCACTCGGTCAGCCACAAAGCTCAACAACCACCCCCCCTGCAACCACCCTAATGCTTAACATTCTCTCGTAAAATATGAGAGGGCTGGCCAATAAACCTATCTTGAGAAGAATAATCAGCCTCAAGTGTAGAGCCTAAAAATCAAGTTGCGCCCCAAAAATCAAGCTGCGCCACAGTTATGAAGCTTAGAGATCAAACTGCACCACTAAGCAGGTTGCGCCATATATCAGACTGCGCCCAATCATATTACGCCAAAGCCTACGTAGTGTCTGACAAAAATTGCCATCATTGTCTGACAGCACTGACAACTGACAGTACGATAAACGAAGAAAATCTCTTCGAATCCCGCAAAGCGTGGCGCTCGAGACGATTTGATGATAGCTGTTCTGCACACTCTGCAAGCTGCACCTAGGCACAATCTGAACAAATTCTTCTTATATATTCAAATGCTGCCACGTGCCTATGCACTAAGTTGTGCATAGGCGCAACCCAATCAAGCGCAGTTTGACTCGTTGACTGAAGCTCGCACAACCTGATAAAGTTGAGACAACTTACGTTCTAAAGCAGGTTGACGTGGTGCACATGCCACTAATCTCTCAATACATGTCCACCACTCTGTACACGACCATGCGCATCTCAATCATATGATGCCACGCGTCTAAATACAGTTAGTACACGTTTGTGCAACTGAATGGAAGTTTGCACAACTTAAGGTTGGCGTAACCTAAAGTAGTGCAGTTCAACCTTGCGCACATCAGAATAACTGCTAAAACAATTATTTCCAGAACTCTATAAATAGAGTTTTCAATCATTGTCAAAGCATCACAGAGATCAAGAATTCTTGTAAAATTGTTGCTGCATTCTCTAGAGGCTCTAGTCTTCAAGTTCATATAGTCCAAGGAATAAAGTGATCGTCTTCTGATCAGATTCCTAAAGTTGTAATTCTCCAAAATTTATTGTACTTTGTACGATTATTTTAAAGTTTGTTATAAACTTTTTTTTTGCAAACAAAATGGCGACTCTGCTGGGGATCTCTATTAAAGCTTATAAGGAGCTTAAAAGAGGGGATATCGAGCAGCTAGTAAACATAGAATATGAGGCTATGGCTCAAGAAGAAGAGACTAGTAAAGCCAATTTTAAAGCATTTTACTGGCTTTTACTAGACAATCCTCTGAACTAGACATTCAAATTGCTGATGCAGCTTCTATTGCTGAGAGTCATAAGATTAAGGCTGCATATGAAAAGAAGAAAGCTACTGATCTGGAAGCAAAAACTTGATTTTGTTTGTGAAAACAAAAAGTTTATAACAAACTTTAAAAGAATCGTACTAAGTACAATGAATTCTGGGGAAGTACAAGTTTAGGAATCTGATCAGAAGACGATCACTTTATCTCTTGGACTATGTGAACTTGAAGACTAGAGCCCCTAGAGAATGCAGCAGCAATTTTGCAAGAATTCTTGATCTCTGTGATGCTTTGACAATGATTGGAAACTCTATTTATAGAGTTCTGGAAATAACTGTTTTAGCAGTTATTCTAATGTACGCGAGGTTGAACTGCACCATTTTGGGTTGTGCCAACCTTAAGTTGCGCAAACTTCCATTCAGTTGCATAAATGTGTACTAACTGTATTTATACATGTGACATCATATGATTGAGATGCGCATGGTCGTGTTCAGAGTAGTGGACACGTTTTGAGAGATTAGTGGCATGTGCGCCACGTCATCCTACTTTAGAACGTAAGTTATCTCAACTTTATCAGGTTGCGCGAGCTTCAGTCAACGAGTCAAACTGTACTTGATTGGGTTGCGCCTAGGCGCAACTTAGTGCATAGGCACATGGTAGTATTTGAAAGTATGAGAAAAATTTATTCAGATTGCGCCTAGGCACAACTTGCAGAGTGCGCAGAACAGCTATCATCAAATCGTCTCGAGCGCCACACTTTACGAGATTCGAAAAGATTTTCTTCGTTTATCGTGCTGTCAGTTGTCAGTGCTATTAGGCAATGATGGTAATTTTTGTCAAGCGCCACGTAGGCTTTGGCGCAATGTAATTGGGCACAGTCTGATATATGGCACAACCTGCTCAGTGGCACAGTTTGATCTCTAAGCTTCAAAATAGTGGCACAACTTGATTTTTGGGGCGCAACTTGATTGCTGAGCAGTAAAAACATGGCACAACTTGATTTTTAGGTTCTATAAGACTCCCTTCAAAGTTTTTGAATTTTTAAATGTTACAAAACTTCGAAATACTTTGAATTATGATAATTACCAAGTCAAGTTGCGCCTATCTCGCGCAGTCTGTTGCAAGCTGTTATGATTTTTCATGCACAACTTAGGGTGACGGTTAGGATTCTGCCTTTAGTCTATAAATAACCCTTGTTTAACCGATTGTAACTCTTTACTTGCACTTTGATCTTCTAAGAGAATTTTTTGAACTCTCGCATCCCTCTTCTCCGACCATCTCCTCAACGACATGGCCCCCAAGAAGACTGCTGCTGACAAAGGGAAGGGCGTCGCCGTTCCTTCGACTCGTGCTCCGTCGACTCGTGCGCAATAGTATGCGTCGCCCTTTTCTCGACGAAAGGCAGCAAACCCAGCACTGGAAGGTGACCGAGAATGAACACTATGGAAGCTGACTTGATCTTCAATTGACTTGCTCCCCTCTTCTTAGAGTGTTTGGTGCATCACGAACTCTGCGCCACCCCTTATTAGGGTGTGGTTGCTTTATTTGAGCATTGTTCGTTCTTACGAACAGTGTTGTGCATACTGTTGTGTAACTCAGTTGTTTGCACAATCAAAAATATTGCGCAACCAAGTTATGGCGCAACCTGTATGTAGCGTTACCTGAGATGTTATGCAACTTAGGTTTTATGCAACTCAGTATGTCGAGCAACCTAGGTCATCGTGCAACTCAGAATATTGTGCAACTTAATTGTTGCGCAATCCTGGATGTTGCGCAACCTAAAATATTGTGCAACTCAGAATGTCGTGCAACTCAGGATGTTGTGCAACTTAATTGTTGGCACAACCTAGAATGTTGTGCAACTTAATTGTTGGCACAACCTAGAATGTTGTGCAACTTAATTGTTAGCGCAACCTAGGATGTTTGTGCAACTTAATTGTTTGCTCTTTATAAAGTTGCACACCCTTATTGCTTCTAACTTTTGTTCATGTATTTCTTTGCAGTTGATCTCAGGGAAGACCCAAATGCTGAAAGATTTGTTTCAACATTTAATGTCCCGGAGTATAAGGAGAATTTATCTCATGTCATATTCCCTCAGTACGACGGTCCTGAAGCACAAAATACCCTCCTCATTGCCCAAGAAAATCAAACCCTGCTGAGCTTAATGAATGGGGAACCTCTTGAAAGTCTGGATACTGTAGTCCACAAGAAACCTGCCTTTCTATTCGGGGATGAAATTAAGAAGACTTTCCAGCCCAAGACAAAAAAAGAGGAAAGAGTATTTAAATGTGAAGACAAAGTCATATACCTCACAAAAATATCGAGGTCTATGGCTTTATCTCAATATGAATTTGCAAGCTATCCCAGAAGAATGTCATTGGATCTGACTCTAATCCAACAGGTAAGAGTCGTGAAAATCTGTTATAGAATGTGTCCGAAGCACAAGGACCTCTTTTACAGTACTTTTGAGAAGTACAACGCCTACATGAGAGGTTTGAAGCCAAGTTGTATTCCTCCCGAGGATTCCTCTCTGCACCTTCCGGTCAGAATACCCATATTTGTGAATACATTCGCAAAGGCTGAAGGACGATATCCAGACCGTGGCATGCGTATGACAGGTCTGGTTAACCCAGATATGAAGCATTGGAGCAGCTTATCTATTTAGATTTTTTATCAGTTCAAGGACAAGCTCCTCGATCTAGATCTCTACAATGTTATCTGGACTACAGTATACGGCATTCGCCCAAACGCTCATATGTTCTTGGCTTTAGTAGAGAGATATAACGAAAGCACTGGACTTTCATGACCCCCCATGGAGAAATGGGATTTGCTTTCCATGAGATGAAATGTCTCTCTCATCTACAAATAGGTGACAATCCTTATGAAGAGTATGTGCCCACAAATGGTGAATTGGATGCTATGGCGGAGGAGAATTCTCAGATGATCGTCGTCTTCTAGGAGCTATTATTTCACTACAAAATCTGCTCGTTCTTCTACAAAAGTGCCACTGCAGGTACTTGTTATATTACCAAGTGGATACCATACCTTTTCCTGGGTTATATATAGGAGGATAAACCACTTGATAATCAAGCATGTGCTCCTCATTTCTTTGAACCATTCAGTCAAAGTGACATGCTATATTTGATGGAGCAACATAACTATGGAGATATCAGACTGGATGAAGATGTGCATCCGTTTAAGGCTGGCGACACTCTCCAGAGTTATCTCAGACAGGGTTACAAACCCATGTCCAAAGAGGCCCAGCTAGCGAGCTTTCTTTCTTTATGGCTGCAGCACTTCATAGTTCCAAGAGCCAGTGCAGTCGACAGATTCCATTGGAGCGTCCTGTTTGCTGCAGTACGTCTTATTTTTGGCTACAAGATAGACCTCCTATCGGCAATAACCTGCCGCTTGAACGCAGGGTTATGTTCTTTTGTGCAGACCATGCTCCATAACAAGGCGGCGAGGCAAGATTTTCTTCGTACTGAGATGCCTTATACTTATTTATTTGGATGGCTATTACTTCACCATCCCTGTTTGATGAACCCTAATATGGGAAGTGTCATCGGAGATTTCATCAGACGCTACTCCAGTGCTCATTGGCAATACACTTTTTTTCAGAGTCCAAATTTAAATTAAATCGTGGATCGGGATGGAGATTTTAATGTGTTCAGCCTCCTCACAGATACGAGAATATGCCTCCACGGATGATGGATCTGAATGCAGAATTACTCCGCCTCAGTCCACCTATATTTTTATGGTTGCAGGCGATCCGTCCATCTCATTTGGTATATAGATTTGAGGAAGAGTGTTATTTAGAACCGTACTTGCCAAGTCGATTTACACGGCAGTTCGGCTATGATCAGCTTCACATGGGTAACGCCACCCCCTGTCTAAAGGCAAAAGGTTATTTGATCGATGGGGCTAGAGCTTGGAGATCTTACAATGCCAGGGATACTATAGCGATATTTTCCATGCCCTTCAATCTTCAACAAGGCCCGTGTATGTTATATACATATGCAAACTTTTATACTTCAGCAAATACATTCACTGAAAGCTTCCATCCTGCACATAGCTTTGCAAGTGAGAAGAGATCCAAATTGGGGAAACACACTGCTCACTCTTTTCGGGATGCAGAGGATAGGGACCCTGCAGATACACCACTGGAGGCTTCCATTCTAAAGAACTATCCCGATGAAGTTCAAGACCCTCTGGACGTATCTTTAAAGGTGTGGAAAGAGAAATCCCCTGACAAGGGGTTGAAAAAAAGAAAGGCTAAGGAGACGACGGCCCTTACTCAGCTGGATAGTAGACCTGCCTCACCAAGGGCTCCGGAGAAGAAGAGAAGGACGTCCTTGGTTATAAATGAACCAACGACTACGAGAACGACTCGTTCTCAGTCAAAATAGATGCTCCTCAGTTCTTCCTCTGGCGAGAAGGAAATCACTCCTTCTATTCATAAGCAAGGAAGAGTCACAGAAGAAGGAACGTCTACCACTTTGATCGATCTGGAGGATGATCGAACCGGAGCTACTGAAGAGCCGGTTGTATCACCACACAGAGAAGTCAAGAGAAAGTTGGTAGTTGTTGAAGAGGTACCATCCCAGGAAGGTAATATCAAGATTGTGATATACCCTAATATATATTTCTTTCTCTTAAAGATGTATATTAAATTGATTTCTTTCTTTGCAGTGGGTACTTCAGTGGATGTTCGGCCGTCTACTACCATCGTAGAAGCCTGGAAATCAGAAGCTGTGATGGTATGTATTCCCACAAATGTACTTGCTGTGGCGGGGATAATGGTTCCATCTCCAACTCCTATGACTCCAGAAGTCATCTCTCCAAGGAAGGATTTGCTTCCACAAGAAGAAATGATAAATTCTCCAAAGGAGCAAGATCCTTCTCATTCTGAAAAGGAGATGATTGAAGCCTTAGCCGATTGCGACTTTGGTGATGAATCTTACGAGGATGATTGGAATAATACCACCAAAGAAGGACAAACTTTAGTGGATGTACCATCACCTCAGGAACTCTCGGCTGATAAAGACCACTCAAATGCTGAGGATGCACGAGGAAAATGTGATTATCGATGAAGGACATACCAGTCCTAAGATCAATCAACCCAAAATATCTAAAAATCCTGAGGTTTCTGGAGTGGTACCAGAATTAGCAGATCAAACTCCAATGACTCTGCCACTTCAGACTGAATCAGGAGCAGGCAGTAGTCAAGCCACTATGTCTGTCGAGTCCCTGTCAAAGCTTCAATCGGAAACATCCAAGCCTCTTAAAACTCCTCATGCTAAGCCCAGCTCAGGTAAATTTATAAACATGACATATTTGTCGTAGCTCCTTCAATATTGTATATTTGCTCAAATAAATGACAAATATAATTTACAGAAGGACCCACATGAACCGTAGCAGGAGAAGGGAGCTCTTCCCACATCAGCGCTCAAGATGAAGTGCCTCCATATATTAAAACTATAAAGACTCCGGCCGAAGTGGTAGCCACTCCAGGAGCTATAGCAACTAACAAGTTCGTGGTGGCTCCTTCACAAAAGTCATCTTCACATCTCTGGAGCCTTTAGTTCATCGAGTGATGGAGAGAGAAGATGTTCCTTTTAGTACAATCAGAACTCCTTCTTTATTCTTGATCGGAGGCATCCGCAGCCAAGAAGACGAGGCTCAGGCTACCTTGTTAGAACACATTTTGGATGAGCTGGAAGGCTCTATTAAAGCTTATAAGGAGCTTAAAAGAGGGGATATCGAACAGCTAGTAAACATAGAATATGAGGCTATGGCTCGAGAAGCAGAGACTAGTAAAGACAATTTTGAAGCATTTTTACTAGCTTTTACTAAACAATCCTCTGAACTAGACATTCAAATTGCTGATGCAGCTTCTATTGCTGAGAGTCATAAGATTAAGGATGCAGATAAAGAGAAGAAAGCTACTGATCTGGAAGCAAAAATTGCCCAGCTTCAAGCAGAGCTCAAGGCTATCAAATATAACTTAGAAAAAGAAACTCAGCTACATCAAGCTGCTGTTATCCAAATAGATGCTCTGAAGCACCAGAAGAAGGAGTTTGAACAACTATAGAATGAAGAACTAGCACGTCAAACTACTGCTCTGTATCCATTCGATTCCGAGTCAGGAAGGGTTGAGGATAGACAGCGGGTGCTAGATTCTTGTAATGAAAGAGCCCAAGTTTTGAAGAAGCGAATTGTAGAACTTATTACTTATCCTTCGGAATAGAATGAGCAAAACTACTTGTATTTTTTTTATTATGATGTATCTCTTTTTTGAAATAGAAATAAAAAAAGAAACTTTTTATTTTGTTCCATTACTTGTTGCATATCCTGTTATAGATATAAGTAATAGAATAGAAAACATATTCAGAGGTACTAGACATGATATATTTCTTGATTTCGAAAATAACAATATTTATTATATCTGCTCAGAGGTAATGTGGACGTGGCAGAATATAATGTTTAGAAATATTGTTATTTCAATAGACAACTTTATTAGAGGTAATAAGGACGTGATAGGTTGCTGATATAGATAATCAGTATTCAGAGGTGTAGAGGACGTGAATTCTTTTTTCTGTTTTGAATGTGAGAATTTATTATCTACGATTTTATTTATGAGAGAGTAAATAAAAGACAATAAATATTAAGACTGATAAATGAATGAATGGACAGTCAAAAGTGAATGAATAAACAATCACGTCGATTCTTGAAGAGGAGACACTGAATGAATGAACAGTCATCTCGATTCTCGAGGTAGTAAATGAATGAATGAACAATCATCTCTTTTTGGGGAAGAAATAAATGAATGAATAGTTGGACTTCTTTTGAAGAGAAAAAGTCGCATCGGTTCTCGAAGCCGATCATCTAGTCATTCTGTCTATAAATAGAACAAAACTTCTGTAGATATCGTCAACTTCTTTTCTTTCTATACAGAATGTCTTCTGAAGATTTGCTCACTCCGAAGATCGAGGATATGACTGAGACGCCTCCTGCTGAGCCCCCAGTGCCTCCTCAAAAAGAAGTAGGTGAAGGCTCGACCGTTCCTGCACCAGAGTAGGACCTAATTGCCAAGTTGGTGGAGCCTGGGAAGACTGCTGAAAAATAATCTGTAGGGATTGCCGCCTGTGAGTTGCTAGTGTGTTCAGATAATGAGATGTTTGAATTGCTGGAAAATTATGTATTTAATAATGAAGGATCGGGTCCTCGTCCCCGTCCTTGATATTATGTAACTCTTTCTGCTTTTGAATAAAATGAACTTTGTTTACATCATTTCTCTGAATGAAGAACATTTTACTTTTATACATAATATTTCTTGAGAAGTTTTCCATTGATAGACATCATAGCAACTCTGCCATCCATATCTGTTAATTGGTAGACTCCATTTGAGAAAACCTTGTTTACCATATACGGACCTTCCTATTTTGCTTCGAATTTGCCTTTGCTTCTATGGGGCATAGTCATAGGACATCTGGCTATAAGAACTAGTTCGCCTTCCTGAAATGTTTACACTTTGACTTTGCAATTGAAAGCTTTTGAGATACGGGCTTGATAAAGTTCGATATGTTGTTAAGCTAGTAGCCTTTTCTCATCGAGTGCCTCAAATTCTTAAAGACGGAGACGATCATTATTTTCTGTGGTAAGTTCATTAGCAATAGCAATTCTCAAGGATAGAATTTGAATTTCTAGCGGTAAAACCGCTTCATATCCATATACCATAGAAAAAGGTGTACAACCTCTGGAATTACGGACTGTAGTGCGATAAGCCCATAGACATTCTCCAAGCTTTTTACTCTAATTACGTTTGTTAATAGAGACAAAAATTTTGAGGAGTTTGATGATAGTCTTGTTGAATGCTTCAGCTAGCCCATTAGATGCAGGACTATAGGCCGTAGAAGCAACATTATTGATTCTGTTGTCATCACAGAACCTAATAAATTTCTGGCTGACGAAGTATGGTCCGTTATCATGGATGATCCGACGAGGTATGCCAAATCTGTATATCATATGATGTTTGATGAAGTTGATGACACTACTAGTCTTTACTTCAGCTAAAGGTATTGCTTCAGCCCATTTAGAGAAATAATCAGTTATAGCCAAGAAAAACTGATGACCTTTTGACGAAGGGGGATTGATTGGACCTATTACGTCCATGCCCCAAGCTTCGAAGGGCCATGAGGCAAAAGTTGGAAGAAGAAATTTCGACGGATAGTGAATGAAATCTGCATGAATCTGACATGCTCGGCACTTCCTTGCATAGTCAATAGCATTTGATACCATAGAACGCCAGTAATAGCCCATACATCGGATACGATCCTGTAATTTAGGACCGGGTTGATGTGCTCCATAAACGTCATCATGGGCTTCACGTAATATCTATTTTGCTTTATCACCAGCACGACATGTCAAAAGTAATCCATCAAAAGTTCGTCGAAAGAGAGTTTTGGTGGTATGATTATAATATAATCGAAGCGATCGCCGACGAATACTTGTAGCGTCTTCAGGATCTTCTGGTAGTATGTCATGTACCGCAAAGTCGATGAAAGGTGCTCTCCAGTCTTCGCTGATGATATTGATTTCAGTTGAATTACTGAATTCAATTTTGTGGTTATTTTCAACACAAAATAGTTCTCTATTAGAGATAACAACCATTTGTTGTCTTTTAACTGGAATTGCTAAGACCGCGGCCAGGATAGCCAAGGCATCAGCTTCTGTGTTGCATGCTCGACGTACATATTTGATTAAGAATCCTTTGAACGAAGAAGCTATTATGATTGCTGCTTCATGGTATGGTACTAGATCTTGATGTCGGACTTCGTATGTGCCTCTAACCTGATTAACAATCAGCTTAGAATCACCATATACTTCAAGATATTCAATATCCAGTTGCTTGGCTAATTGGAGTCCAATGAGCAAAGTATTGTATTCTGCTACGTTGTTGGAGCATGATTCATCTAAAGAATAAGCTCTCTTGATAGTTAATCCATCTGGTGAAACGAGAAAAATTCCCACTCCAGCGACAAGGGTGCCTCCAAGTCCAATTCTAGATGTTCCGTCGAAGAATAAATGCCAAGTAGGAAATTCTTCTGAGAGCATATCTGATTCTAATGTCTCGTCTGGAATTTTGTCGTAGAGCTTGGATATTTCAGGGACAGGATGAGCTGCAAAGAAATCAGCTAATGCATGGCCTTTCACAGACTTTTGGGGAACATACACCATATCATATTGTGCTAATAATATGGCCTATGTAGCAAGCCTAGAATTGAGTGTACTAGGCTTCTTCATTAAGACCCGAAGAGGATTAACTCGGGATATAACATGAATAGTTTGGCCAATAATATAATGTCTTGTCTTTTGAACGACAAACATTAAGGCTAAGTATTCCTTTTCTACTGGACTATAATGATATTCAGCTCCAATCATCGTCCGACTAAGGTAGTAGATGGCTTGTTCATGACCTTCTTTGTTCTTATGAGCCAGCAAAGCTCCTAATGAATGATCCATCGCCCGGACATACATCAAGAATGGTATTCCTGAGATCGGTGGCACAAGGACTGGTGGATTCATCAAATACCGTTTTATGTCATCAAATGCTCGTTGACATTCTTCTATCCAAACGAAAGATACACCTTTATTTATTAACTGAGTAATTGGTCTGCAATGTCCAGATAAATTTGAAATGAACCTCCTGATGTAAGCAAGTCGACCCTGGAATCCTCGTAGCTTTTTTAGGTTGCGTGGAGGACATATCTCTTGACTGACTTTGATCTTCTCAAAATTAACGTGTATACTTTTAGAGGTAATGACAAATTCGAGAAATTTGCCACTAGAGACACCCAAGAAAGACTTGGTAGGGTTCATTTTGAGTTGATGCTAGCGCATTAGATTGATGATAGTTCTTAAATCTTGGATATGATCTTCCTTTAGACGACTTTTAACATCAATATCGTCAACATAGCATTTGACGGTCTTTCACAAATTATCTCGAAAGATATTACTCATTGCCCGCTGGTAAGTTACACCCGTGTTCTTAAGACCGAAAGGCATGACTGTATAGCAGTATACCCTACGAAGAGTTCGGAGTGAAGTGTGTTTTTCATCGTCAGGATTCATCCGGATTTGATTGTATCCAGAAAACCCATCCATGAAAGAGATTCGTTCAAATCCATACGTATTGTCGATCATGACATCAGTATTTGGTAGAGGGAATTCATCTTTAGGGCAAGCATCATTGAGATCCCGAAAGTCTATGCACACCCGAACCTTTCCAGTCTTCTTCAAAACTGGTACAACGTTGGCTACCCAGTCAGGATGCTGTTCTTCTCTGATAAAACCACAAGCGATAAGCTTTTTGACTTCATCATCTATCGCATCCATCATCTCGGGCTTGAATTGCCATTGATGTTGTTTAACTGGTTTAGCATTAGAAAAATGTTAAGTTTATGAGTTGCGACTTGGGAATCTAAACCCGGCATATCTTCGTAACTCCAGGCGAAGACATTGACATATTCACGAATAAGGTGAATTAGTTTTTGTTTATCATCTTCTGGGAGATTTTTGCCAATAAAGATCGGTCGTGGTACATCTTTTTCTCGAATATCAATCTGAATTAGTTGATCCTCAGTAGGTGGTTTTCGTTATTCAAAATAGAGTTCCTACCGAGTGTCCATCTTTTGTGCCCAAGGATCTGCTTCAGGAGCTTCTTCAATATCATCCTCGTCATCGTCTGAGAACTCGACAGGCACCATATTAGAAGATACTGTCACCCGATAGATATAACCAATACTGGTGTCAGAATCCCATGAGATGGAATCAGAAGAGTTAGATCGTTCTTCTTCATCATATTCGAAAGCTTCCGGAGTCGAAATTGGTGAAGTATAACCTAGTCCTCGCTTCGTTTTACTATAGTATTGTTGTGATTTTTCTCTTGGAACAGAAATACGAATAGGAGTTCATCTTCCTTTACCGCTATTAAGACCAGCTTTGAAATCATAACCCATTTTACGGATGGTTGTTTTGGATTGTGGACTATAGCGACATAATTGTAGCCTTCTTGTATCATCCTTATTATCACTGTTGGGCATGATTTTTTGTTCTTCTTTTTTATTAAAAAGTATAGGATTTTTGCCTTTCTTTCGAGATGGTACTAGGAAGTACGATTCTTGTATTGATTCTAGTGATACCATATTTTGGAGAGACGATACAACTCCTATTGTAAGTGGCTTGAAGCTATCTGGCATATCAAAATAACATTGAGTATAATAAGAGACATCAGTATACTGCAAAGGAGATGCTGTATTGATCTTTACATCATCATTTACAACAGGACCTTTAGCCTTAGCAGGCTTAGTCAGATTAATAACCAGAGGGGGAGAAGAAGAACGAGAATGAGAGGGGGAATTTTTACGATGAAGGTCGATTAAAAGTGGCTCAAAAGAGGTGAGCTCCCTCTGTTCCTGACTAACAACAGGAGGATTCTTCTTATGAGAAGGAAGGTAAATAGTCAATGTCTTAGAAGACTAAGGACAAGAAGTACGTCCTTTGACCGGGATCACCAGAGTATCATTTAGCACGCCTTTCTGTTCTTTATTAGTGCCAATACCACCTTCATGAATTCCTCTTTGTATATGCGAGAGTCGTTGCAGTACGCTTTAACCCCCTTGAAAGGATTTAGGTCTGCAACTTCTTTCTGTAGTTCTCCATTGCCATACACATATTTAAAACATTAGTGGAGAGTAGAAGGTACAATATTGTGTTCATGGAGGAATGGTCTTCCCAGCAACGCATTATATGAGCCATGATTATCAATCACATAGAAAGTTACCTTTGTACGAAGATTGTCGATTTGAAGTTTCAGGCGTATCTTCCCTAAAGGTTCACTTCTTCCTTGATTGAACCCCAAGATAGTAGTGATAGTTGTAGAAAGGTTGTGCACTGGGATCTTCAAGGCATCCTGCAAAGTCTTCGGCATGATACTATGTGCAGACCCTGGGTCAATCAAACTGAGATCAACTTTCATGGTGTCCACATATCCTGTGAAGTAGAGAGGACGATCATGACGATTGTCTTCTAACAGCATGTCATCTCGTGTAAAAGTAATGTTGGGCATTAGTTCAAATACACTATGACAACGTGTACAACTAACAGGCTCCTTTTCAGGTTTCTTAAGGAGAGTAAGACAAGCATCAGCCTGCATCAAGGCTTCACTTAACGTTTCTCGAGTTTCTTTTGAGATACGTAAGAGTTCAAAGATTGACAATCTTGCTAGAGTGTTAGCCAATTAAGCCAGTATGTCAAAATTATATGGTTTTTCAAGTCCGAGAGATGAGGACTTTTTTAATGCTTTGTCAAAGCGGACAGGTTGTTTTCCCCTTGTCTGCTGATGTTGGTTTGGGAGGAATTGGTTCCACTACCGACGAGGATGTAGATGGTATATTATCAGCAGGGGAAGATGATGCAGGAAGAATATCAGGAGAAGGGACAGGATTCTCTTGAGTTTCAAGATACTCTCGAAGATAAGGTTTCCCAGATCTGGTACCGATTAGAATTTCTTTTTCTGGTACTGGTTCAAAGGATACCATGTTGCAGCACTTTGATTTAGTTTTGGAAATCTTCTTTTGATTGGAAGAAGAAGGCGCTTCAAAATCTACTACTAGATCTGGATGAATCTATATAATTTCTCCTTTATCAGTGGATAATGGAACGAGACCTTCATTTTAGGGAGGTGAAAGATTCACGATCTCGAGAGATTCACGATCTCGAGAGTAGCCCTTGGAATGGGGACAACACCATCTTGTACTAGTTATGGTAGAAAGTCACCAAATTGCACAGAGACGACATTGGCCGTCACAGTCTTCTCATCTTATTGGAGAGTAACTGCTCTAGAGTTGACCATTTCTTGGATTTTACCTTTAAGCACGTAGCATGCTCGAGTTGGATGCCCTATAAACCTGTAATAAATATAATATTTAAGGTGGTCAGTCTTACCCACTTTCTCTGGCCGCTTTGCCTCTGGCAGTTGAAGTTTATTACTTTTAATCAAGCAATCGAAGATGCTCATAATATTATCTTCATCAAAAGAATATTCTTCTTTTGGACGGGGTGCTTTCTGTGGTGGTGCTGATGGAGTGGGTGTAGTCTAAGCAACATTGACAGCCAACGACTCCTTGCCCTTAAGATTGATGGCCAATGTTTCCTTTTCCTTGCGATTGTTCTGGCGATTATTGTTGCCGGGGGTAGGATGTACGTCTTGGTTCGAATTAGCTATTTGAACTCCTAACTGTTTGAACTTCTCAGCACTAACCTCCGTAGCTTTATCGTTCATAATAAAAGAGGGCCAATCTTGAAGTTGTGTTGATCCTGTCCATATGCTGATAATAGGCAGCAAGTTTGATTTGTAAGTGTCTATTGTTATAGCAGATGGAGTTCCTAGAGGCATTTTAAATGCCTTTCGGTGAAATCTTTCAATGAAACTCTCAGTGGTTTCATTGTGCCTTTGTTTAATTTTGATAAGGGCAGACATAGTCATGTCGTTGACCCCTTTATAGAATCGTTCCAAGAATATTTGCTTGAAACCAGCAAAGGAAGTTATGCAGCCATCAGGCAAACTACGGTACCAGTAGTATGCCGTACCGGCTAAACAAACGACGAACACCCTAGTAAGAAGAGCATCATTTGGATGCAATTGATCAGTCATCACTTCAAAGTGATTGATGTACTAACTTGAAGAAGTGCTGCCATCAAACAGCATAATGGTAGGAAGCTTGTATTTAGGAGGAAATTGAACCTCCTTCCATTCAACAAGATAAGGTTGTTTTATCCCAAGTCTTTGTAGACCATGCTTCTGCTTAAAGGCCACAAACTGGGTGCGTAAAAGTTTTACGACCTCATTAGCATCCCATGATGTATGTGAATTGGTAGGTTGATTTGAATTTTTAGGAGGAAAAACAGTATGATAATTACCACCTCCAGCACCAGACTGACTGGGAGCGGATTGAATTGGTACCGAAGCAACCTGGGGAGGCGGTACCCCAGACTAACATTAATAGGTATAGAAGATGCTATGAGCTCGGGATTCGTAGCAGGATTTATAACCGGGGGTACGGCATGTTGGGCCATGATTATAGTATGCATACTTGTAACCATTTCAGCAATGGTCTTCAATTTGTCTTCTAGTACAGCAATTCGTTGTTCTTGACTTGCTGAACTTGAAGCGTCTTGGTCTTCTGTAATGGCATATGTTGTCACCTCTCTTGCCATTATTGACGAGATAGTTTGTTCAGAGCTTTCACTATATGCGTCAAAGTCGGACAAAAAATCCTCTCCTAGATGAGTAATAGGAAGATCTTCCTGATTGAAGACATCCTGATCCAAGTTCCGATCTTTCGATCTGGTATGTTGAAAGACCCCTTCACTAGATTCACGGAGTTGACCCAAATATTGCTGACTCGTATTATGAGACATGCCTCTTTTTGAAGTTTTTCTACCCCAGTGTCTCGGAAAGTCATATTGACAGAAGCATATAACAGCTCATCTTCATCTCCCATCATAGGTTCAATAGTTGAAGCATAGTTCAGACGATCGAAGACAGATCGTTTAGCTGATTGGCAACAACACTTGATGACCACTTCATGAAGGCAGTGGTGTTCTGATGAGTGATTTAAAGGTGAGTGAGATATCTCCGTGATTTCTTGTTTTTGTGTAAGACGTTTTCGGAGATCAGTCACCACCACGGGACGAGAAGAAGTCAGAGGAATATATTCCTTAATGATATTAGGAACATGCCTCCGGTTTTTATGATGTTTAGTTCTGTGGGTGTACAAATAAGTACTTAACTCATTAGCATAAGTGATTGGGTCTTTTTTTTCAAAACTGTGTTTCTGGTGCAAGTTGGCCTTTGGCATATGATACTTGCGTTTCACCGAGGTTGATACTGATTGACGCCTATTGAGATAGACAAGCAAATCAGAGAATTCAGCACCAGGTGTATCTGTTGAGATACCAGCAATTTTCCTTGCTTGGATCTTAAAATATGCAAGGTTGAAAGATCTTGAGTAGTTGCCATAGAGGTAGGCAGAATGCCCCTTTGATCAGTATTCTTTCCCCTAGTAGAGATTTGAAGACCTCTGTTGAGAACAGAGAAATCTCTGTTCAAAGGAATAAAATCTGAAACATTTTCCTCTGAGTCATAGACTTAGGAAGATTGAGAAAAGACCAAAGGGTGCTTTCCTTTATTTTGTGGAGGGTTAGCTAAAAAGCGTTTCCTTCTGTTGTATTGTGGGATCACCTTATGCGCAGGTTGCGCAAGTTGAGGAAGTGTCAAAGGACCCTTCCCTTTATTCTGTCTAGCATTAGCACTAGAACTTTTCTTCTCCAAGTTCAGAACTGGAGAAGAAGAGGGAATAGCCAAAAGACTAGTTCCCTTGGGTTGCGCCAGAGCAACATATTATACAAACTATGCCTGGGCAACAAGATGCTTAGATTGTGCCATAACAAAATGGGCTACTGGTTGTGCCTTAGCAGTAAGATGGATAGGTTGTGCTCGGGCAACAGGGTGAATAGACTGCGCCTTGGCAGCAAGCTGAGTGGACTACGCCTTGGCAGTAAGATGAGTAGGTTATGCTCAGGCAACAGGGTGAATAGACTGCGCCTTGGCAGCAAGCTGAGTAGACTGTGCCTTGGCAGTAAGATGAGTGGACTGCGCCTTGGCAGCAGAATGAATAGACTGCACCTTGGTAGTAGAATGAGTGGGTTACGCGCAGGCAACAAAAGCAGGCTGTGCTTGGGCCATAGAGGCGGACTACGTCTTGGCCACTGAGTGCTCAGGTTGCGCAACAGCAACTGTGGAAGACTTAGGAGTCCACATAGTTATGTTCTTGGTGATAGCCACCGTGTGCTTGTTGCTCTTGGTGTTGATCATATTCTAGTAGGTTGTCTGGTTGACTTGAACAACCAGGGTCTTCGTCGTCTTGCCGATTGACGCAGTATCATATTGAGTTGTCACCTTCTCGTTGGAGGAGAAAGTCGTCTCCAACAGAGTCACCATTTTGTTTGTAAAAATAAAAAGTTTATAACAAACTTTAAAAGAATCGTACAAAGTACAATGAATTCTGGGGAAGTACAACCTTAGGAATCTCATCAGAAG
This sequence comes from Iris pallida, assembly GCA_029216955.1. Lineage (NCBI taxonomy): Eukaryota > Viridiplantae > Streptophyta > Magnoliopsida > Asparagales > Iridaceae > Iris > Iris pallida. Next base: position 135,078 of record JANAVB010028197.1, read on the forward strand.
ACGATCACTTTATCTCTTGGACTATGTGAACTTAAAGACTAGAGCCACTGGAGAATGCAGCAGCAATTTTGCAAGAATTCTTGATCTCTGTAATGTTTTGACAATGATTGGAAACTCTATTTATAGAGTTCTGGAAATAACTATTTTAGCAGTTATTCTGATGTGCACGAGGTTGAATTGTGCCAGTTTGGGTTGTGCCAACTTTCATTCAGTTGCAAGAACGTGTACTAACTGTATTTAGACGCGTGGCATCATATGACTGAGATGCGCATGGTCGTGTACATAGTAGTGGACACATTTTGAGAGATTAGTGGCATGTGCGTCACGTCATCCTGCTTTAGAACGTAAGTTGTCTCAACTTTATCAGGTTATACGAGCTTCAGTCAACAAATCAAACTGCACTTGATTGGGTTGCGCCTAGGCACAACTTAGTACATAGGCACGTGTCAACATTTGAATGTATGATAAAATTTTGTTTCGATTGCGCCTAGGCACAACTTGTAGAGTACGCAGAACAGCTGTCATCAAATCGTCTCGAGTGCCATGCTTTGCGGGATTCGAAGAGATTTTCTTCATTTATCGTGCTGTCAGGCAATGATGGCAATCTTTTGCAGGCGCCACATAGGCTTTGGCACAATATGATTGGGCGCAGTCTGATATATGGCGCAACCTGTTCAGTGGTGCAGTTTGATCTCTAGGCTTCATAACAGTGGCACAGCTTGATTTTTGGGGCGTAACTTGATTGCTGAGCAGTAAAAATATGGCACAACTTGATTTTCAGGCACTACATCAAGGAAATCTACCAGATCGATATTTTGGTTGTCATCGAGCCTAAAATCCCTCAAAGAAAACTCAAATCCATCCAGCTTTAACTCGGCTTCCCGTCCGCGATCGCCAGTCGCCACGACATATGGATCCTCTTCACTGTGAAATGTAAATTCGGTATCGTCGATGACTCAAAATAGGCGCTATCCTGCTGGGTAGAGCACCCCACTCTTAAGTCTCGATCCCTCATCTCAGCAGTCCTTGGTAGCTGTGACCTCGTCGAATGCAAGTTGTTGTGGGACACCCTAATGGACACCCGCATCCTCATCAACAACCTCATGTGGCTCTGTCTCGGAGACTTTAACACCATTTCGCTCAGAAATAAAAAGTCAGACGGCCGCCTACCCCCTCAGTCGGCCATGAATGACTTCAACACCCACTTGTCTCCCCTTTCGTTCTCCGGTAATTCTTTTATCTGGTGTAACATTCAGAAAGATGCCCGTAGGCAATACTTTCGCCTGGACCGAGCCCTGGTCGACAATCGCTGGGGCGACGTGGACCTCATCTCTGACCTCTCATACCTCAACACCACCAAGTCGGATCACTCCCCTCTCCTAATCGAGATCAGCAGCAACCGGACTGATCAAGAAACCTTTTCGCTTCCTGGATTTCTGGAGCTATCACCCTCAATTCAGGAACATCGTCGCCTCCACCTGGGGGTCGACTAGCAATCCCGATCCCCTTATCCATGTGGCTGCCAACTTCAAAGCTACCAGGAGGGCACTGTCAACTTGGAGCATACTCGCTTTCGACAATATTTTCCAAGCAATCAAGACGGCGGAGGATGACATCACTCGCGCTGAGATCATCTTCGCCTCGGATAGATCGCCGAGGGCCTATGCCGTACTCAACCTAACCAAAGCACTTCTTAAGTCTCAGCTAAACATCGAGACGAAATTCTGGAAGTAGAAAGCCGGATTGACCTTGGATGTAGAGGGCGATAGAAATTCAGGCTTCTTCCACGCTTGCGTCAAAAGCCGCAGAAATCAGCTCAACTTGTACCAGATCGACGACGAGAACGGCATAATCGTCAAAGACCAGAGAAGCATCAACGTGGCTGCCGATAACTTTTACACCAAACTATTCTCCAAATAGGTCGTCGTTAAGGACGATGTGTTCTTGGCAAAGGTCCCCATCTTGATTACCGAGCATGAAAACATGCAGCTCATGTCCCCCCTCCAAAGAGGAAGTCAAGTTCGCAGTCTGGGCCCTTAACGAGCGCAGCACTCCCAGACCGAAAGGTTTCTCCGATGTTTTCTTCCGCTCTTACTGGGATATTATCGAATCCGATATTCATGAGGCTGCAACGGCTTTCTTTCAAGGCGCATGCTACCCGAAAGCCATCTTCCGTGCCAACCTCATCTTAATCCCTAAAAAAGAAAACCCGGAGACCTTCAAAGTCTTCAGACCAATCAGCCTATGCACATTCACCAACAAAATCATCTCCAAGATCATCGCAAACCGTACGTCCATACTTTTTCCCAAGATTATATCCAGGGAACAAAGCGGCTTCGTACTGAGGCGAAACATCACTGACAACATCTTGTTCGCACAAGAGATGATTACTTGCATGAAGTTTCCGTCAAGGGGGGAATATCGCCATCAAGCTAGACATGGAAAAAGCTTATGATCACCTTGACTGGCAATTCATAATTTGGGTTTTCCAGGGTTCGGGTTCTCGAAGAAATGGATAGATATCATCTTCAGATCCATGAACAACTCTTGTTTCTCCACAGTCATCAACGGACAAGCCGAAGTTTTTTTCAAATCCAGCAGCGGGGTCCGTCAGGGGGACCCTCTTTCCTCTACCATTTTTATCGTCACGACCGAAGCACTTATAGAAACCTTAAGAGCATGGCTAACAACCCCGGGTTCCACCACTGGCTGCCCTCTAATTACTCATCTAGCCTATGCCGACGACATCCTCATATTCTCTTCTGGCGACCTCGAATCGAGGGAGGTCGTCTGCAGTATGCTTGAGAAATACACCAGATGCTCAGGCCAACGGATCAACACAGATAAAAGCGTCATCTACACCATCACAAAGCTGACAGGAGCCACTCAACTTCCCTCACCAACCTAACCTCCTTCTCAACCGCTTATCCGCCGTTCACCTACTTGGGGTGCCCGCTAGTATACGGCAGATCTAACTCGGACATCTTCGACGGCCTAGTGAACAAAATCAAATCAAAAATCACGGGATGGCACAATACAACCCTATCTCCAGGCAGCAAGATGATCCTTATCAAGCATGTCCTATCCTCCATCCCCATATACATATTGGCCATGTGCTCCCCTCCAAGAAGGTTATATCCTCGTTAGAGTCCCTCCGAGCAAGCTTCTTTTAGGGGCATATTGATGGCAATGACAAGCATCACTGGGCCAGCTGGGATACCATGGCCAAACCTACTGAAGCGGGCGGCCTGGGCTTCAGCAGACTAGCGCACATCATTGACGCCTGCTCAATGAAGCTGTGGTGGAAAGTCCGATCAGAGAACTCCATTTGGACCAGATTTATGAAGGCAAGATACTTCCGTCATTCTTACCCTACGACAGCCACCGCCAACAATCATTCGTCTGCATCCTCGTATCGTATCCTACACGGCCGACACCTTGTTGAACTCCTCATCTGCCTGCAGATTGGTAACGACAGCTCGTCACTGTGTCACGAGTGCTATCTCGGTAATCTTGTCCTTCAACCTATTGCATCCGTCCCCTAATTGTACCATCCGAGACTTATAGGACAGCGACTCCGGGTTGAGATTGGACCGGGTCAGAGAATGGCTGGGACTGGTGGCGTCGGTCGACCTTGCCGCTGCAAACGTACAGATCAATGAGATCCTCGACCCGCTGACATGGGCTGCCACCCCCGGTGGAACTTTCACGATGGCCTCCACCAGGCTCGTGGTGAGAGGACCTGACCCTCCTTCAACGCTGATCGCTCCTTTCTAGAACTCATGCATCCCTAACAAATGGTCAATCCTAATCTGGAGAGATTACCGCAGGAAGCTTCCCACCGACGGCTCCCTCACCTCTATCGGCTACAGCCTTGCCTCCAAGTGCCATTGCTGCATTGTACACCACTTAGAAACCGTCGAACACATCATGTTCTCCGGCAACCTCTTCACTCAGATGTTGTCAAGCCTCTCGTGCTGGTGCGGACTAGATCACCGTGTCGAGGGCTTCAACGATCTCCTCGCCAGCTGGGGCAAATCTTATGGCTTTCAAACCATCACGGCCGCCGGAATTTGGGTTCTCTGGAAGAATCGAAACAAATATAGATACGAAGGACGCCAATACAACCCATCTCAGCTGATATAGGAGATCCTCCATTAGAGTCTCAAAATCAACATACGCTGCACTCACTCTCAACCACAAAGAAAGAAAACCCACCAACTGGGCTTCTTTCGACATGGGTCTGTAATCCTCCATGAGATGACTCTCAATAGTAGCACCAACCTTAAATGGATGCCAGTCTACATCCAAGATGTTATCGGTATGCTTGGACTTTTCCATCATTTTTTTATGTCGCTATGGCTGAGCAGTTTGAAGAAGCAAGGATCACAAGCCTAACTCTTGACTACCTTGTTTTTAAAGATATGGCCCAAAAACAAATACGGCAGCCACTTAGTTGTATAACAGGTCCCCGTAGAAGCACTTTTGTAATAAAAGAAGCACATCTTGTAATGGCACAGAAGCTCTATAAACACAGCCACCATCTGAGGGTTCTTTGTAGACATGATATCCAGTTCCTCATTAGTGGGCACATATTCTTAATATGGGTTGTTACCCATTGGTAGATGTTAGAGATATTTCATCTTATGAAGTACAAAACTAATTTTCCCATGAGGGGTCATGAAGGTACCGGTTCTGTCGTTGTATCTTTCAATCAGAGCCAAGAACATATGAGTATTTGGGCGAAAGCCGTGAACAGTGGTCCAGATGGCCTCATAAAGTTCAAGTTTGAGGAGTTTGTCCTTGAACTGATCTAGAGTCCAAATCGCTAAACTGCTCCAACGCTTCATATCAGGGTTCACTAGGCCTATCAAAGGCATGGCCTGATCTGGGTATCTTCCTTTAGCTTTAGCGAATGTGTTCACAAAGATGGGTACCCTGACAGGAAGAAGCATCGATGAATCTTTCGGAGGTTTACAACTCAGCTTCAAACCCCTGAGATGGGAGCTGTACCTGTTTGAAGTACTGTAAAATAGGTTCTTGCTCTGCGGACCTAATCTGTAACATATTTTCCCGACTCTGGCTTGTTGAATCGGAGTCATGTTCCATACCATCCGTCGAGGGTAACTGGAGAATTTATATCAGGACAAGGGCAAGTGTCTCGACATTTCAGTGAGATACATAATTCTGTCCCCACATTGATAAATCCTTTCTTCTTTCTTGGCCTTTGGCCGAGATGTCTTCTTGATTGCATCTCCAAACAAAAGGCTAATTTCTTATGAACTACATTGTCTACACTCTCCAAAGGTTCACCGTTTATTAGACTTAACAAGGTATTACTTTCTTGGGCAGTGAGTATAGCATTTCTGGATTCAGGAGCATCGTATTAAGGATAGAGACATGTGACAAGTCTTCTTTATACTCTGGCACATTGAAAGCAGAAGCAAATTTCTCAGCATCAGGGTCTTCTTTAAGGTCGACTATAAAAAAGAAGTACAAACAAAAGTTAGTCTCAAAAAGAGCTTAATTCTATGAAGCAGAATACACAAAATCATAGGTCACGCGACATCCTGTTTTGCGATATCCGTGTTGCATGAAATTTGTGTAGTGCGACATCTACGTTGCGCGACATATGTATTGCACGGCATATGTGTTGCACGACAGCAAAAAATAAGAAAGTACAAATTTGAAACTCGTGCAACACAGTTCGTAAAAACGAACAGTGTGTGGACAACAACCAAACTCTAAACAGAGAAGGCGCAAGTTGTGAAGCGCTTCTACACTCTAAAAAGAGGTGGCGCACATTGTGAAACGCACAAGTCGACCAAAACTCTAAAACGAGTTGGTCGATCCAGCCAACGTTCGGTCCATTTTTGAAGAGTCACCTTCGAGTGCCAGGTTGGTTCTTTCAGTTCTCGATGATGGCGGTGCGTATTGAGTCACCCTCGTCGATGGTGCACGAGATGAAGGCCCAACAATGGCCTTTCCCTTTACGGCAGCAGACTTCTTTGGGGCCATTGACAATCGTCGGAGGAGCTCCGAGAGATGGAAAGAAGAAGATAAAAGTGTTTTTACTTTCGATAAAAAGTTAAAATACTCTTTGGACGACTATTTATAGCCTAAAGAGTCTTTTTCGAAACTGTTGCGTAACTTACGCTTAAAATTCGGAATCTGTTGAACGTTTGACTGGAGCAACCCGTGTTAAGTTCTTCAAATTCAAAGTAGGAGCAACCCGTGTTAAGTTCTTCAAATTCAAAGTATTTCAAAATTTTAAAATCTTTTAAACTTTGAAAACTTTAAAGGGGGTCTTATAGAAGCTAAAAATCAAGGGGCGCCACTCATTAAAGGGCACTATCATCAAGTGGCACCAGATCATTAGGTTGCGCCAGTCTCAGGTTGTGCCAAAGGTGCACGGTACCATATGGCAAGCCTCCTCGAGAATCTGTAATGGCTGTCATCATTACTGACAACTGACAGCACAAAAATCGAAGAAAATCCATTCGAATCCCACGCAACGTGGCGCTCGAGAAGATTTTGTTATCATGTAATTAATGCTGACAGTTGGCCCATGCAAGTCATCAAGTGGTGCAATAATTAATCAATACAGCATAGAAGACCCAGTCAAATGCGCCATTTGTTGAGTTGTGCCTGCATGCAACCTGGCTAGTTGGCACCACTTGATCAAATTTTATGTCCAGAAGCAGAATGACGTGGCACGTATGCCACTATTCTCGAAGAACATGTCTACTATACTACCCACGGCCACGCGTATCTCACTCAAACGATGCTATACGTCCCCATCAGTTGAAGTAACCGCTCGCGCAATTAGACAAGAGGCGCGCAACCTGAAGTGCGCGTCACTCAGAATAACTACTTAACAGTTATTTGAAGAACTCTATAAATAGAGTTTCAAATCAATCCCAAAGGATCACTAATAATCATAATCTTCTGCCAATGTGCTGTTGCATTCTCCAGAGGCTTGTGTCTTTGATATCACATCGTCCAAGGGATAAAGTGATCGTCTTTTGATCAGATTTCTATTGTTGTAGTTCCCCAAAAATTATTGTACTCTTATACTTTCTTTCTTTCTTAGTTTGTAAAATTCAAACTTTTATTTTAGCCCTGGCTACTCTTAGAATTGGGGAGATTTGGGTGTAATTGAAGGCCAAACTTAGAGACTAGTTAGAATGTTTAAAATTGTTGTATTAAATTTTGTGAGGTATTGTACTTTTCTTCAAATGTAAACTTTGAATGTCGTAAATGGATTTAGTTTTGTGAATGAGCAAATAAAGTTATATTTTACGTAATTTTGAGCATTGTGGTTAGACAGCGTACTATCGTCGACATTGTGGCATAGGTTGGACTTGCGCACACACTCGCGTACCGAAAAGCTGTTATGGGTTGTAACAAGTTTTTTGGTGGCCCATGCAGGTCATTTTTTGTAAAATATTGCGAACTCATGGTAGTACCATATTAGTAGTAATACTGCGAGCCTGCGACTAGGAAATGCTTATTCATAATTAGGATTGATTTAATTTTTAGGAGAATGACTAGGACTAGGAGTCCCTTATTGAATTTGACTGTTAGGCAGTTAAAGTTGCTATATAGGTCATATGATTTAAGTAGAAATTTATTGAATTCTAAACCCTATTAGATATTTAAGGAATTCTCCTAGGAGGATACTTTATTTTATTTTGACATGATGGTATGGTCCAATGTGGGTAGACTATTCGCAGGGTAAATTAGGACTTTCTATGATTCAATTCCAATCTTGATCATTTGTGCAATTTTACTATTTACCCCTCTAAATATCATCATCATATCATAGGATCCGCAGCACCTAATCATTGACCATAAATAATTATTTTTCTAAGAGTCTATACTTTATTTTCATCTATTAACTTTTGAGCCTAACATGATTCGATTATCCATATATTAATTTTGAGTCCGCTTTCTGAAATTCAAGATATATATGATTTCCACTTCTCTTGCCTTTGATCGATTTCTTCTTAATCGATCGTATGATTTTCAAAACTAATAATTTTTACTTTTCGACAGATACTTACACTTTTCTACCATAATCGACTTGTTTGAATTTCTAGAGGCTCCTTGAATTCTTATGGATATAGTTGGAAGAATATTCGTTGACTTATAATGGCAAGACAACAGCGCACTGTCGCTACTTTATTGGATTATCGAGAATGTGGGTTTACTGTAGCCAACAGTACACTGGTGTGGCGTGATCCCTAAGTTGAAATAATTTCAAGTAAGCATAAGTTATCGAATATTATTAAAATTATGTCTTAGTTGTCATATTTGATCTTTGAGTTATTATGTCAATATTAGATAAAGTTAATAAAATATTCGATACCATATTATATTTGAGTCATGAAACCAAGGGTTTACTGCAGCCAGATGTGCATTGGTGAGGCATAAATTCTCGGTAGAGTGACTTCATATATACATATAATTTTTGGATATTATAGAGACTATGTCCTTTTTGGCAAATGACTATTGATTACATGGTTTGTAATTTCATGCATTCACTTAAAATGCTTATTTCTATCCTTTTATTTTTTATTATATTTTATTTTCATATCGTTATTTGTCTTCCTAGTAATCTTTTAAACCTATTTTTGAATTCCTTCCACCAGATTCATAATCATACCATGATTATGATTCTATGATCATGCCTACGTAATTGATTGTGCTAAAACAATTTCGATTGGGATCATCCTTAACGACTTTTTTATTGCAACTAGACTATTTTGATTATGTTTCAATCGTGTCAATTCGCATATTTTCTAGATTTTGATTCTGTAAACATGCCTAAATAATTTTGCTTACATAGTAATCGAGTTAATCGTGCCAAACAAATTTGAATTTTGATCGTTCCTAAACGACTTTGATCGTGACTAAACTATTTTGACTATAGTCATAGTCATGCCTATATTTCAAAACCTATTATTGCTAATGATATATTTTATTCCACCATGATCATGACTATTTTGATCATGTTCGTGCTCGTGCCAATCTTAAAATTTTAATCATGCTTGGATGACTTGCATGATCGTGACTGCATCTAGTTGTATCTAAGTAATTTTAACCATGTTTAGACTTTGTCTAAATTTTGATCATTGACCATGCCTACCTAATTCCAACAGTTGTTAATTATGCCAAAAGACTTTTTCTTGTCTAACTAATCCTATTTTGATTATATCCTTAACCAATATGATAGGACCCTTTGACTATACTATAATCGTGTCACATGGTATCTTTTCTTAATGTTCAATTCTAATCAAGATTTAACTCGTCTGATCATTGATCAAATCATTTTTTATTATAGTCATACCTAATCATGCCCTTCGAAATTTTGAGGAAGAAATTTTCTAAGGTGGGTAGAGTTTTCGATTGATGAATTGTCTTGAGGTTATTGTTAGCTTTGGTGTCGTTGAGATTTAACGAATTTTAGAACACACTTGGAACCTTTTATGATTCAAGAACAAGCCTAAGATTCTAACATCAAGCCTATCTATTTATTTTTCCACTTCCATCCTTCTTTGGTCAATACTTTGATCAATACTCTCTTGATCAATATTTCTTATTAAGAAAGTTTTCGTTATCCTCGATCTTATCTTATCAGTCAATACCAATCTTATTAAAATTTATATTACTACATTTTCCATCGAAACTATCGAGCCTATCTATCCTAGACATCCCTTAAATTCGAGGAAGAATTTATTTCTAAGGTGGGTAGATTTTTAATCCCTCTTTCCGAATTTCAATTATTTTATTTTTTATATTTTTTATATTTTACATACATATTTTGTTTAGAAAAGAATTTCCCTTTAGAAATCTTATATACAATATTATGATATTATTTCAAAAACTGGTTTAAATTTATAATACTATTTATTTTTAGTAAAAATATGTATTCCTGAATTTATTATTGGCATTACAAAAATATTTGGTTACTAATTTTGGACTTTTCAATGTTTTCCCAAAACAGTTTTGAGAACCATTAATAAACTTTATGGATAGATGTTGTTAAAAATATTTAAATAGAATTTGAATTATAAAGCTTATTTTTAAGTAATCTTGATGACAAATATAAATATTTTATTGATAATTGGATATTTGCATAGGTATGCTTAAAAACTTATTTGATATATTAAACATGTGATTTAAATTATTTTGACAAATATTAATATTATCTTAAATTATTATGTTGGAGCAATTATAGAATAAGATTTCAAATGATAAGATTCTTACAGATTAAATATTTTGAATAAATATCCTAGTTATATTTAAATAGTTATTTAAAAAATATTTTTTTCCTTTAAATTCAGATATTGATAAAACTCTACCAAGCCAATCCTTATCCATACGCTCCCCTACATGCATCATATATATATATATATATATATATATATATATATATATATATATATATATATATATATATATAAAATATATATATATATAAAAAAAAAAATATATATATATATATATATATATATATATATATATATATATAATATATATATATATATATATATATATATATATATATATATACATGTCCGCTCCCTTTTCGGTCATCAGCACCCTCACCACCACCATAACCACGGTAGTCGTCGCCACCTACAGAGCAATCCACCACCGGTACCAAACCACGACCATCACTCCACGCCATTCCCTAATGCCTCGCCGCAGCCTGGCCGTCACGACCACCTCCTTATCCTCATCCCCATCAACATCTCCTCCTCTTCCCTTGTCCCTCCTACAGCCACCACTCCGGAAACCAACACCATTACCATATTCATATCCGATTGTGTCTGTGTGTCCACCGCAGAGATTACCATATCAATCGTATCCGGACCTGTGTGTCTGTTTCCTTGTCCATATCTGTTTCCTTTGTCCCTTTCATGTTTGATACCAGGACACAGCCAAAAATAGATTGAAAGAAACAAAACCTCAAATCCTAACCTGCCAGCCCCGACTCCAGTTTCGGCCAAGCCCGGCCACCTCGCACCCAGCCATAGCCTCTATCAGAATGTCGTGACCACCGTAGTTTCCAGATCCCGCCGTGTCTCCCTGCACTGCCTTCGTAGTCCTCGATGGCCGTCATCGGGTAAGCGCCATACTCGAGCCCCCGGGATGACCGCCACTTCTTGGTCCGATTTTGCCACTGTCGAGTCAAGTAGGCCGCCCTCGCCGTCTTCGAGAGACGCCCGTGTGCCTACCACTCAGCCACCACCGCCTGGCAAGCGATTGTCCCGACCCGAAGAGCGTGCACCCTGGTAAGAATTTCTCTCTTCCGCTCTGTCACGACCCGCTCCCGAATAACCGGATACGAGTCAGACACGCCCAGCCTTTGTTGTTAGACACAACAAAGTAAGCTGTACCAATCTAGGGAAACTAACCAGATAATATGAACATGAAAACACAGCATCTATAAATGTGTCCCAACCAGAGTAAAGTACAATATCATAATTTATTACATTCCAGAATGATAGAAGTCTACTAGTCTCAATACATGAAAAATAATAGAGAAAATTAAGAGAAGCACTAGGCTTCTGCAGCCTCTAGGTCACAAGCAGCTCCAGCTGGCTCAGCAGGAAAAGCAATATCCTGACCATAGTAAGTGTCGCACAAGGCCTCCAACTCACCTGCAACATATCCTATTCAGGAGCAGAGCAAGTACAATTCTAGGTAATGAACAAGACATCATGATATGAAAGTACGAGAAAATATGGAAAGTACAGAAAAGAACATGTGAATAAGTACATGAATGAACAGGGTATGTAAAGTATATGAAAGAACATGGTATGTAAGAACATGAAAGTACATGATATATAAGCACATGAAAGAACATGGTATCATGGAATCACAGGAAATAAGTACAAGGTATATCTCCTGCATGTGTGTACTATATTTGAAATATAACTAAGTATGTGACCGGCTAGGGGTAAGCATATGAAAGCACATGAATGGTACGGCTTAGGACCCGCGTGCACGATGCGGGGTCTAAGCTAAACACACTTGAGTTGTTTCTTGGGATTGGTCACATAGATAGTATATTTCTCCACTCCAGGTACAAGTAATAAGAACAAGGGAACATGAGCACCAGAAAGTACATGACGTATTGCAATGTGTCAATCAAGAAAGCACAGAATACATAATGAAATGCACAAGACCGTAGAGTGTACTTGCCTGGATCCAGGAAAGTACAAGTAGTGAATGAACTGGATGTCCTCCTGTATTTAATAATGATTTACAATGATAAGTCAATAATCTAATATAGCTAATTCTTAATCTAGCAAGTCACTTAATATTTATCCTAGGTTCTAATCTTGATAAAACAAGTTACCCTATAAGTGATTATTTGCCTAATTTAGTTTAGACTAAACCTTTAGTCTTCAATACCACACAGGACTGAATCAACACCTATCTCAATTGATCAATCCTCCCCCTTGGTCAGGGGTACCCTGGTTAAAACTAAAATAAGTGTCCTGTCCTAAATTCTTCTTGACAATGCTGATACCAACCTAACACAGGACTGAACAAGGTCCCAGTCATTAAATCCAAAGCTCCATTTGATATAAACATCAAGGTAACCAAAGACTGATGTAAATCCTGGTATTCCAGGATTGTTAACAGTCTCAAATTCCTTGTCCTGAGATTCAATAAATTGTCAAAACACTTCTATTCGAAGTTGACAACCACATAGAAGCAATAGGAAATACGCTACAGGGACAGGGCATAATAGGGCTAAATGATCATTCAAAGTCACAAGATATTCAACACAGGGGTCCATTCACTGGAATTTCCAAGTCACAGGAAAGGCAATCACCTGGACATTAAACACAGGAAACACTAGCTACTTGAACCAACATAGTCCACATAATATGTGCAATTTAGGTTAACTACCTCTCTACTGATCCTAACATGGTACTGAATGTCTAGGTTTACTCATGAAAACATATTGCATAAAGACTCTCAAAGGCAACTAATCCTGGAATTCTCAAGTTCTTGTCTACATGGCTATATCAATACATTCAGTCATGGCTCCACAATTATTTCTAACCATAAAACCTAGTGATCCCTCTGTTACATAGACACTCAATCACAGGTATTCAGAGATGAATTAGTCCTAGCAGGATTGATATTTTTCTCAGTGAGACAATTCAATCCTGTTAGGACTGACACTGATCTCAGTCTTACACTCAGAGTCCAGTTCAACTATCTTTCCAACAGGACAACACTATGAACATTTATAAGAAAATTCCTAGTCTCGAACTTGCTCAATGTCATTTAAAAGGAACACACCATGCAATTCTCTCATCAACATCTAATATACATAACCCTTCAATCTTATAATTATGTATGAAAAGAATAGCCTAAGTAGTTGATCACGAGGAGGAATGGATAAGGTACCTGATCAAATAGAACAATTGATCCTATGCTTGAAACACCAAAATCTCCTGGAATTGAGATCCCTGATTCAACTATTTCATTAAACACAAAACGTTCAGGAATCCAAAGCCTCTGTTCTGTATCTCTCTTGCTCCCTGGAGCTCGAGGAATGTAGATCATGACTCTGGATTACCAGATCCTTGTACTGATCTCAACTTGAAGGAAATTTGAGATCGAGTGACTAAAAATCAATCAAATAATGAACAGAGAATAATTAGGGAATTGTCGATCTTACCAACACGATTATGTAGAAATCCTCAATGATGATCAGCACCCACTCAGGCAAGGTCGATCTAAATTAATTGGTGAGGAATACTAAATCAGGAGTTGATTGCAAAATGATTGCTCGAAATCGAGGCTGATCAACCGATCATCAATTTGACCAGATCGATCCAGGAATCAAAGAAAGGATTACGAATTGAAAGAATTTGGAATGCTTACTGCTCTGCACCCCGATCTTCAAAGAGGAAAGATTGTTGTAGAGAAGTGCTAAGCCGCCGCCTCAATTATTGCAACTTCGTTCGATCTCCTGAGCTCAAATCGCCATGGCCAGTCTTCTTCTAAGAACTTGGATCTCAACAAAATGGATTGGCAATGATCGACTAAAAGTGGAGAGCTACACTACTTTATATAGGCGGTTGAAATTTGTAGCGGAAAAAGTACAGGGGTGAGCTACAGTAGAGTCGGTTAGAAATGGAAAAATTTGAATTTGTGAACTGTAGCTCCTCTGTGCACATCTGAATTCATTTTGGTTAAAAAGACTGTTGAATGGGTTGGGCCAGTTGGGCTGCCCCCCCCCCCCCCCCTCATTCTTATTTTAAGAAGAAAAGAAATAATAAGAAAATATAAAATCATCCTTTACTAGGAAAATAAAATTTAAGTATTTAATTAAAAGAAAACTTAATTGATTAATACTCAAATATATCAGGATTATGGAAAGTGGGGTTACAAATATCCCCTCCCTAAAAAAATTTGTCCTCGAAATTCAAAGGACAACTATTAACATAAATTTAGCAACTCAAATATTCAAGGTAGGTTTTATTGATTTAGGAAAATTCTAAACAGACATACAATCTAGTCAACAAACAGATTGGGATAGCGCTCCCGCATCTCGTCCTCACGCTCCCATGTGGACTCTTCCGGAGAGTGGTGTCTCCACATGACGCGGACAAGAGAAATGGTCTGGTTCCGCAAGCGCTTCTCCCTCTGATCGAGGATCTCCACTGGCTGCTCCTCGTAGGTCAATCTCGGGCCTACCTCCAGCTCGGAATAGTCCACCACATGGCTCGGGTCTGGAATGTATCGTCGAAGCTGAGATACGTGGAAGACATCGTGCACTCCCTCCAATCTAGCTGGAAGCGCTAGTCGACATGCCACCTCGCCAATCCATGCCGTCACGTCGAAAGGTCCGATGAATCTCGGACTGAGTTTTCTGCCTCTGCCGAATCTGATGACGCCCCTAGTCGGTGAGATCTTCAGGAATACTCTGTCTTCAACCTTGAACTCAAGTGTCTGTCTGCTGCTATCCGCCCAGTGCTTCTGTCGATCCTGTGCAACTCTGATACGCTCCCGGATCAGTCTGACTTTCTCAGCTGAGTCTACCACCATCTCTGGCCCAAGCAACGCTCTCTCACCAACGTCGTCCCAAGATAACGACGTACGACATCTCCGTCCCTAAAGCGCCTCGAACGGGGTCATCTCGATGCTAGCCTGATAACTGTTGTTATAGGCAAACTCCACTAGATGCAAAAGGTCCTCCCATAAACCGCCGAAGTCGAGTGCGCAAACTCGCAGCATGTCCTCCAAGGTCTGAATGGTCCTCTCGAACTACCCGTCCGTCTGTGGATGATAGGCGGTGCTGAACTTCAACTGTGACCCCAAGCTCTGCTGTAGACTCCTCCAAAAGTGTGATATGAAACGGCTGTCTCGATCTGAAATGATGCTCACCGGCACCCCGTGAATCCTCACGATCTGACGCATGTAGAGGTCTGCAAGCTTCTCGATCGACAGCCCAACCTTGAACGGAATGAAATGAGCAGACTTTGTCAATCTGTCCACGCTCACCCAAATAGCATTATTGCCACTGGGAGTACGCGGCAATCCAGAGACAAAGTCCATGGTAATGTGCTTCCACTTCCATTTCGGAATAGGTAAAGGCTAGAGTAATTCTGCTGGTCTCTGGCGCTCTGCCTTGACTTGCTGGCACACAAGGCATCTGGAAACAAATCTGGCAACCTCTCTCTTCATCCCATACCACCAAATATACTCTCGCAAATCCTTGTACATCTTGGTAGACCCAGGATGTATAGAATACCGCGACTGGTGGGCCTCCTGCATCACCTCCTCCTGCAAGTCCTTGGGCACACACAGCTGGCTCCCGTGCTTCAAGGATTCGTCCTCCGCAATGGTGAAGTCGTCGAGCAGTCCTGCCTCCGCCTGAGCTCTAAGACATCTGAGTCCCTCATCAAGAAGCTGGGCCTCCTTGATCTTCTCTAGCAGTCCCGACTGTATCTGCATGTGCATCATCTGTCCTCCAAATCCTTGCAGAACAACCTCAATCCCAAGGCTCTCAAGATCCTCCAAGAGTTATCGGTCCATCGTGAGATACATGGCAACAGGATATCGACTGAGAGCGTCTGCTACCACATTTGCCTTCCTAGGATGGTACTTCAGACTGATGTCGAAGTCCTTCATGAGTTCCAGCCATCTACGCTGCCTCATATTTAGCTCCTTCTGAGTGAAGACATACTTCAGGCTTTTGTAGTCCGTGAAGATGTCCACTCTCTCTCCATATAGGTAATGGTTCCACAGTTTTAAGGCAAATATGACTGCTGTAAGCTCCAAGTCATGTGTGGGATAGTTCTTCTCATGGGGCCTCAACTGTCTGGAAGCATACGCTATAACCTTCTTGTTCTGCTCAAGCACACATCCTAAGCCTTTCCCTGAAGCATCGCTGTAGATGACGAATCCACCTGATCCCGATGGCAAAGTTAGAACTGGTGCCGTCATGAGTCTTCTTTTCAATTCTTCAAATGCTGACTGGCAGGTGTCGCTCCAGATGAACTCCTCGTCCTTCCGTATAAGCTTCGTCATAGGCTCTGCTATCCTGGTGAAGTCCTTCACGAACTTCCTGTAGTATCCTGCTAGACCCAGGAAACTACGAATCTCTGCTACTGACTTGGGAGGTGCCCATGCTTCCACTGCTTCAATCTTCTTGGGATCCACAAAAATCCCCTTTCCAGTCACCACATGACCTAGAAACTCCACTCTGTCCAAGAAAAACTCACATTTAGAGAGTTTTCCGTACAGCTTCTCCTTTCGCAGAATCTCCAAAATAATTCGCAGGTGTTCTACATGCTCCTCCTCCGTCTTCGAATAGATCAAAATGTCGTTAATAAAGACTACGACAAACTTATCCAAATACTTGTGAAAAACCTTATTCATCAGGTTCATAAACACAGCTGGGGCATTGGTGAGTCCGAACGGCATCACCAGGAACTCATACTGGCCATATCGGGTGTTGAAGGCTATCTTCGAAATATCCTGCTCCCGAACCTTCATCTGGTGGTACCCTGACCGAAGATCAATTTTAGAAAAGACCTTCGCTCCACTAAGCTGGTCAAACAGCTCATCAATCCGCGGCAAAGGGTATCTATTCTTGATGGTGATGTTATTGAGTGCACGGTAGTCAATGCACATCCTCACCGTTCCATCCTTCTTGGGCACGAAAAGTACCGGTGCTCCCCAGGGTGAAGCACTGGACCGAATAAATCCCTTGTCCTCTAGCTCATCAATTTGTGCCTTCAACTCTGCAGCTTCCTTCGGGTTGATCTTGTAACAATGTTGTAACTTCGACGCTGATCCGGGCAATACGTCGATGCTGAAATCCATATCTCGATCTGGCGGCAATCCTGGCAGCTCCTCGGGGAAGACGTCGAGAAACTCTACAATAAGTGGATGCGGCAACTCCTGGTCTTCTGCAACAGCTCCGAAGTAGACTCCCTCTGGCCTCTCTGCAACTCGTCTGCTGATCTCGAACGGTGGAACACCTGGCGGGCTGAAGATCACCTTCCCTTCATAGCAGTCTATTACGGCAAACTGCTCGCTCATCCAGTCGATGCCGAGGACCACATCGAATCCGAGCAATGGCATCACTAGAAGTTGAGCTCGAATCTCTCTCCCAGCAATGGTGATAGGGCATTCCACCATCTCACTCACTGGCACTAACCCACCTCCTGTCATGATCCGACAGTTCCTCCTAGTGTGCTTGGGTATGAAGCCGTGTCTATGCAGAAACTTATATGATACAAAGCTATGGGTGGCTCCAGAATCAAATAATGCAATAGCAGGGAAAGAATGTAAAAATATAGAACCTGTGATCATATCTGGCACTGCCTCGTGCTCCTCAACTGCAGCCATAATGTAAGCACGTCCCTGTTGTGCTCCTCTCCTCTGCTGCTGCTAGTGCTGTGCAAACCTCTGCTGCTGGGGTGGTAGAGCTCCTCCTCTCTGGGTGCAGCAGGCAATGCTCTGGATGGTGTAGGCGGTGGTCCTCCAGCTCCTCGGGGTCCTCCTGCTAGTCTAGCTGTAGCCTGAGCACAGTCCCTCATCTGATGTGCATCGGATCCGCAGAAGAGACAAAGTCCCAACCTCTTGCGGCAATCGTCGATATGGTGTCCGGGGCGATGACAAAAAGCACAACTGGTCGCTAGATGCTGTCTCTGATGCTGATGTGCAGGAGCTCTGGTCTGACGGTGATGCTGTTGCTGCTGTGGCCTCGCCTGGATCTGAGTCTGAACCCTCTTCGTTGGTGCCTGGAAACTGCTGCTGTCCACGTCCCGGTCCCTCTTCAGCTTTGGGTCCGCCTCCTTTTCCACAGCCTGAGCAATCTTCAGAATGCTCGCATACGTTATCGCCTGACTGATCGCCACCGCGTGTCGCAGCTCTCTGGTGAGACCCTTCTTGAATCTCTATGCTCTATCCTCTGGCTCTCTAACTAGGCTCTCAGCGAACCTGCTGAGTCTGGTAAACTCCGAAGTGTACTGCACAACCGTCATCGTCCCCTACTGCAGCACCTCGAACTGCATCCTCTGCTCATCCCGCTCTACCTCTGGAAAGAACTTCTTCTTGAACAGAGTTTTAAAAACTGTCCAAGACACATGGGGCTCCGTCAACTTGGGGTCCTCCCGGTACCAAGCTCTCGCCAAGTCGAAGAGTCGTATGCTGGCCACCGCTACCTTCTGGTCCTCTGGAATATTCGCCATGCTCAAGGTCCTCTCTGCATTCTCCAGCCACTCATCTGCATAGATGATCCCCTCGTCGCTGTAGGCCTAAAAAATAAAGTCACGCTGAGTTGATACAGTCTATCAGGAAAATGTCTAAAAGACACGCTGAGTTCTATCAGACCATTTCCTCAAATGTACGCAGAGTTTAAATGGTACTCAAAGACAGCTCATCATTTGTCAGATTGTAATTATGACTGACAGCACGACAGTCAATAAACGTCTCCTCGTATGCCACGTATGTACGGGATTCAAGAGATCTCAGCCGACTATGGCATGATTTTTGAAATCTTCTTCAACAAGATTCGGTCTTCATCAAGTTGGCGTGCCAAAAAAGGGCTTATCATCATTTAATGTGACTGACAAAGCAATCAATGTCAGAGATTTTGTGTTAGTCGAGGCACGTCGAATCAAGACAGCTGGCCGTTCTGACTCAAGTCTGCGTGCATTTTGAACTTCAGTGTTCCTGCCTCAAGCTTGCGTGTATTCTGAGCTCGTTCTGACTCAAGTCTACATGCATTTTGAACTTCAGCGTTCCTGCCTCAAGCTTGCGTGTATTCTGAGCTCCTTCTGACTCAAGTCTCCGTGCATTTTGAACTTCAGTGTTCCTGTCTCAAGTTTGCGTATATTTTGAGCCTAAGTCAGCATGGATCATTCATCTCAACAGGGATTTCATCCTCAAACAGTTAGCGGATTATCATCTCTATCAAATTGGAGTATGTGGCAGCCATGCCACGGATCTCTCGTATGTGTGCCCCAGTAACTTGCACACGACTCATGCATGATTGTCATATGTCCAATAGTTATGGGCCACGTCCAGTAACTGCTCATCAACCTTGCGTATGATTGAGTCCTGCGTGATTATCAACTATGCATAGGTTATGAAAACAGTTATCTTTTTAGTTATTTTTGACTCTATAAATAGAGTTCTCTTCTCATTCATTGTACAGATATACAGAATATCTAAATTGCTGTCGAATTCTTGAGAGCTTTTCTTTTTCGTATCGTCCAAGGGATAAAGCGATCGTCTTCTAGATCGGATTCCTACAGTTGTATTTTCCCAGAATCAAAATAAATAAAGTGAATTTATTTATAGAAAACAAATTGGCGACTCTGCTGGGGAAACCCATCTCCTCTTCTGAGATGGCCACAACTCAATGCGACACTTCGTCGGTCGGATCGACGAAGAAGGTGATATCGATTCAGTTCAATCAACTCGCCTACGAAGAAATGCAACAGGCTAAGGGTGGCAAGCACACTTCAGCCTCTATCACCACCGCCAAATCAAAGGGACGATCTGTCTACGTCCCTAAGAATCTGTTGGCAACCAAAGATGGTGAAGTTTCTGCCATAGTGTCCATTACTAACACTGGCAAGAACTCTACTGCAGGCACGCATACTCCTGTGTGCTCGAAGACGACAGTATCCAAAAGACACGCTGACAGTGATGGCTCTTTAGCCAAATCTGTTTCCGTAGTCAATCAGTCCAAAAGTCACGCTGACAGCACTGGCTCTTTAGCCAAACCTGTTCTAGCGTGCATTTCCAAACCCAAAAATTACGCTAACAGTACTGGTTCTTTAACCAAGCCTGTCTCAGCGTGTATTCCGCACGCATCATCCACCAAGTCAGCTCTCCCTGACTCAGCATGCGTACCAAAATCTGGCTTTTTAGCCAAGACTTCATATGCTGACAACATTGGCTCCTTAGCCAAATTATCACCAGCAAATTCTAAGAAGAATAGCTCTTTAGCTATTTCTTCCTCCTTGCCAAGTTCTGCTAGAACTGGGGGTAGTCTTGCTATGGCTCCTCCACAAATGGCTCACAAAGTCCTTTCGAATAGGAACAACTCTTTAGTTGTTTCTTCTGCTCCTGTAGTGTTTACTTCAGGAACAGCTTTGGCTGACAGATTTGTTAGTCAAAGAAAAGAAAATAGTCTTTTGACTACTCTTCCTTTTGGACATTCTATGTCTCAAAATTTAAATAAGTCTAAAAAGAAACATTTCTTAATGTCTTCTTCTACGACTTCTTCAAATTGGGCACAAAATTTGTCTCTACAAAAAGGTTTGTTACCAACTCCTACTCAAGGGGATGGTTCAACTCTTCCTTCTCTACAAATATCCAGATCAATGGAAGGAAAACTTCAAGTGTCAAAAACCAATGTTTTACCTCCAACAGATCTAAGAATGAAACTTAATCAATCCCATTTGGGAAGCACTTCTGGTGTTAAGAAACCACACCAATCGGAAATGAAAATAAGAGATCCGGATGCAGAATATGCCAAAAATTATGTTGCTCAGATTAATCACTCTTTGTATAATCAAGAGCCGGCAAAATCCAAGGACAAGAAATACGTTCCTAATAAACAAAGATTGTTCTCAAATATACCTCAATCTTCATATACGGATTTACGAGAACATCTTCAACAAAAGAGGAGGAATAATTCTATGTCAATGGATCATGACCATACTGATCATGATTGTGACTTCCAACCCAGGGTCATAATTCAATGCAGATGTCAAACTAAACGACAGTCTGTCTTTAATCGGATCCAGTATGAACCTATGTCTGATGAAGATGAACCTCTTTTCGCTTCTATCAACATGACCTATCGGGATTCTAGGGGTAGAACGGATAGTCCAGATGGGGTATATAGAGGCACCAGAGCAAGAGTCCTGGCTTCTAATCAAAGAACTTCGATTTCTGAAGATTATTCTGAATTCCTTGGAGAATCCAACTTCCCACCTCTTTCTACTGGGGGTAGTTCTCCTAAAACTGATTTTGATACACAAAGCAATGATTCAAAACAAACAGTATCATCAACAATCCCTTGTATGGTCACAACTTATATGGTGGATGGGAATACTGAATTAAACAATGAACCTTCTTCTTCAATGACTCCCCAAGATCAAAGAATTGCTTCTTTGGAACAACAAATGAAATCTATGGCTGATACTATGAAATCAATGTATGAACTTATGGCAAACCAGCTGCAAAATCTACGGACTGTACCTGACGCCATACCGATTGATACTGGTATAGGTCCAGTGCAAGTTCCTCCAGCAGTACAATCCAATATCCTGGACAAGCTCAACCAATTCCTAGCCAGTCGGGAGCTGGGGGTAGTGCTTATAATGATGTTCCTCCTCCTAACTATTCTCTACAAGCTACAACTCTACAATCTTTCGAAGTCGTTACTGAAGAATTGATGAATCTCCGAACCCAATTTGAGGCATTCAAACCGAAAGACGGTTTACAAAGGTTAGGTATCAAGCAACCTTATCCAATAGAATGGAAGCAAGTATCATATCCTCCTAAATACAAGCCTCCTACTATCTCATTCTTTGATGGAACCACTTCTCCTAGTCAGTTTATCAATCATTTTGAAGTAATGACCGACCAGCTACAACCAAGCGACGCCCTCCTTACTCGAATGTTTGTCGGATGTCTCAAAGGAATGGCTTATGAGTGGTATAGAAGTCTCCCTGATGGGTGTATTACCTCATTTGCCGGCTTCAAGCAAATATTTCTTGAACGGTTCTATGAAGGGCTTAATGACATGACTATGTCTGCTCTTATAAGAATCAAACAGAAAAATAATGAGAGCACTGAAAGCTTCATTGAAAGATTTAGAAGAGAAGCTTTAAAAATGCCTCTTGGAACTCCCGATGCCGTCACTATCGACACTTGCAAGTCAAATCTCTTACCAATCATCAGCATGTGGACAGGATCCACTCAATTCCAAGATTGGCCTTCCTTCATCGTCAGTGCCAAAGCTGCCGAAGTCAGTGTCGAGACTTTCAAAGGTCTGGGGGTACACATGGATCCTAATAAATCAGGTCAAAATACTAGCAATAGTACGCGACCTAACAATCGTAAAGGAAAAGAGACTCTTGAAGTCAATCTCCAGAGCAAAAATCAAGAAGTAATATCTACCCAAGCTACCCCAGCTCCAATAAATCAACAACCAAGAGCACCTCGCCCCAAAGAAGAATACTCTTTCGACGACAATGACGTCCTTGGTATCTTTGAATGTCTACTTAAAGGTAATAAAATACAATTACCTGAAATCAAGAAACCCGATGAAGCTGGTAAGACAGATCATCCTAAATACTGTCTGTACCATAGAATGTTGGGTCACACAGCTCGTACATGTTTTGTACTGAAAGGAAAAATCCAGGAAATGATCAAATCTGGAGCTGTCACTCTTACTACGAAGGAAAAGACCGTCACCTCCAATGTTGTCTCTATGCAATTCAGAGATTTTCCTCCTCAACTCCTCGAAAGCGGGATTGTTCCTATTCCCAAGGCAACTCTTGAAATCGTAAATATTCCCCCTCCACAGTCTGAAGGATTAGTACCAATCACTATTGAAACAGGAGAAATTATATGGATTCATCCTGATCTAGTGGCAGATTTTGAATCTCCTCCCCTTCAAAAGACTACTTCCCTAAAATCTAAGAAGGCCGAAAAAACTAAGTCATGTCATATGACTTCTTTCGGATCTACTTTCGACACAGAGCCAAAAGATAAGGTAGAAGCGCTTGCTAGTGCTACTAGAACAGGGAAACATTATCTAAAAGATTATTCCAAAAGTCCTGAAGATACTCCTGATAGTCTTGAAGATACTCCTGATATCTCTCCAGCTGACAAAGATATTCCTGATGTTCCTCGGGAGGAAGAATCATCCACTGTACCTGTTCCTTCAACTACACCGGTTGTACCTATTCCTTCCAAGCCTACAGCACTTGAGAAAGGCAAACAACAAGTTCGCTTCGACAAACCAATCAGGAAGTCTCCTCCCTTGGACTTCAAAAGCCTTATAACTTTGACATTTTAGCTAACTCGCTAATACTCCAGCTAGAATGTCCCTCTTCGAACTTTTACGTCTTTCTAAAGAGACTCGGAAGACATTAAGTGAGGCACTTCTTCAGGCTGACTCTTGTCTCGCACAATTAAAGAAACCAGATGAAGAACCTGTTACTTGCTTATATTGCAATAGTGTATTGGAGATCATCCCGAATATCACCTTTACACAAGATGACATGTTATTGGAAGATAATCGACATGATCGGCCTCTCTACTACACCGGTTATACGATGAAGGTAGATCGTATTCTTATTGATCCAGGGTCTGCTTTAAGCATAATGCCAAGGAGTCTGCTAGATGAATTAAAAATCCCTCTTCGCAAACTTTCCAAGACGGTTACTACTATATTGGGATTCAATCAAAGCCGAAGCGAGCCGTTGGAAAAGATTCATCTGAAACTTCAAATAGGCGATTTCAGATCTAAAGTCACTTTCTATGTGATCGAGATCGTGGGATCTTATAATCTTCTCTTGGGAAGACCCTTCCTTCATGAAAATAATGTGGTGCCTTCTACTCTTCATCAATGATTCAAATACATTGACAGTGATGGAAAAGTACAAAAGAAAGTTGCTGATATAAATCCTTTCTGTGGGGTTGAAGCTTATTTCAGTGATTCCCGGATGTATAAAGCGGAGTATACAAAAATAGTACAAGCTATGGAAAAAGAAGACCCGCAAAGTGAGACCTTGATAATTCTTGTTAAAGGTCGAACTACTCAGCAACAGTCTCTTAAACCCTCTGGAGAAGGTCCTTTCATTATTCCAGTGAGTGGATGTATCTCTCCATTACCTCAATCATCTACCCAAGACACACTGATCATTCCTGTCACTGGGCGTACTACATTTTCGGCATCTTCATCTATAAAACAGGACACTCTGGTAATCCCTGTTGGTGGACGAACTACTTTTCCATCCCAAGTTTCAAGGGAGCTCACCTCTTTTGAGCCATTTGTGATCGATCTTAATCGAAACAAAATTTCTTCTTGTTCTTCTTCTCCCCCTTTAGTCATTGATTTGGCTAAGATTTCTAAGGTTCAACCTCCTTCTGATGTAAATACTACTACTTTTGAAATTAATGAAATATCTCCGTCTTTGAAGTATATTGATGTTTGTAATCATGTTCATAATTATTTGCATTTGTTAGATGACTTGAAAACGATAACTATAGGAGTATTACAGACTTTTTATACAGAAGTATCCTTAGAATCAGTACAAAATTCATGCTTTCTAGTACCTAGCAGAAAACCAAGAGACATTCCAATATTCTTCTACAAAGGACCAAAAAACCCTATCAACCTTGAAGATGATGATAAAAATGATGATTCTGGAATATTACAGTTGCGTCATTACAGCCAGCATTCTAAAGATATTATCAAAAATATGGGCTATGACTTCAGAACTGGCCTCAGTAATGGGAAAGGAAGAAAAATGTCTGTTCGGATTCCTTCTCTAAAATATGGAAGGACAAAATGCGGATTGGGTTATATTGCTCCTACTTCCTTCATCAATATCATCCATGAAGATCCCAAATCTGACGAAGATAAAAGATCTGATTCTTCTAATACCTCCTCTTGGGATTCTGATACAAGTATTGGTGACTTCCACCGTAACATTTTGTCTTCCAACATGGTTTCCGTTGATGGTCCTGAAGAAAATGACGAAGACGAATTTGAAATCTCATCCGAATCAGAACAATGGGCCCAAAGGCTAGATAATCAATGGGAGTTTAGATTCGAGCAAAGAGAACCTCCAACTGAAGATAAACTCGTTCAAATAGATGTTGGTGAAGAGGGATCCCCTAAACCAATATTTATTAGTGAAAGTCTTTCAGAAACTGATAAGCAAGACATGATCAAACTTATTCGCGAATACATCGATGTCTTCGCTTGGATCTATGAGGATATGCCAGGACTTGATCCACCGATCGCAACTCACAAACTCAATATCATGCCAAATGCTAAACCGGTCAAGCAACAACAGTGACGATTCCGTCCAGACATTATGGATGCAATTGAAGTCGAAGTTAACAAACTCATGGCTTCTGGGTATATCAGAGAGGAACAACACCCTGATTGGGTGGCTAATATAGTTCATGTCCTTAAAAAGACTGGCAAGATCAGAGTATGCATAGACTATCGTGATCTCAATACGGCATATCCTAAAGGCGAGTTCCCCCTACCAATTACTGATGTTATGATCGATAACACCTGTGGTTTTGAACGGATGTCATTTATGGATGGGTATTCTGGATACAATCAAATTAAAATGTTTCCAGATGACGAGAAACACACTTCCTTCAGAACGCCGATCGGTACATACTGTTATACAGTGATGCCATTCGGTCTCAAGAATGCAGGAGCAACCTATCAACGTGCTATGAGCACTATATTCCGTGAACATTTACGAAAAACAGTCGAATGCTACGTTGATGATATTGCAGTCAAAAGTCGACAAAAAGAGGATCACATCCAAGATTTAAAAACTATATTTGATCTAATGCGTCGGCATCAATTAAGGATGAACCCTACTAAGTCCTTTTTAGGCGTCTCTAGTGGCAAATTTCTCGGCTTCGTCATTACCTCGAAAGGTATACACGTAGATCCCGAGAAGATCAAAGCCATCCAAGAGATGCGTCCTCCACGCACCTTAAAAGAGCTACGAGGATTTCAAGAAAAGATTGCTTATATCAGAAGATTTATCTCTAATCTTTCAGGACGCTGCAGACCATTCAATAAACTTTTGAAGAAAGGTGTTTCTTTCGTCTGGACTGACGAATGTCAGAAAGCATTTGATGACATAAAATAGTATCTGATGAACCCCCCAGTATTGGTACCTTCCATCTCAGGAATACCGTTCCTTCTATATACACGAGCAACGAGTCATTCATTGGGTGCGCTGCTCGCTCAAAAGAATAAAAATGGTCATGAACAAGCCATTTACTATCTCAGTCGTACCATGACCGGAGCTGAACCTCGATATTCACCGGTCGAAAAAGAATGTCTAGCCCTTATGTTCGCTGTCCAAAAGACACGACATTATATCATTGGCCAGACCATTCATGTCATTTCCAGGATCAATCCTATACGAGTCATGATGAAGAAACCAAGTGTTTTAAATTCTCGATTGGCTAACTGGGGAATTTTACTTGCTCAGTATGATATGTACTATATCCTTCAGAAATCGGTCAAAGGACAAGCTTTAGCTGATTTTCTGGATGCTCATTCAATTCCAGAAAATTCAAAACTCTACGATGAAATCCCAGATGAAGTCCTAGATTCAAACCAAATTGCTAAAGAAGATCCTACTTGGCATCTATTCTTTGACGGAGCTTCAAGAATAGATCCTAATGGTGATATTGTCGCTGGGGTTGGAATCGTTCTTGTATCGCCAGAAGGTCTTGCTATCCAAAGAGCTTATTCTCTTGATCAACCATGTTCAAACAATGTAGCTGAGTACAATGCATTGCTTATTGGTCTTCAACTCGCTAAACATCTGAATATTCAACATTTAGAAGCTTATGGAGATTCTAAACTCATCGTCAATCAGATAAGAGGTACTTATGAAGTTCGCCATCAAGATCTGGTTCCTTACTATAGATTGGCCATATCTATGGCTTCTTTATTTGAAGGATTCTTCATCGAGCATGTTAGGCGAGTATGTAACACAGAAGCTGATGCTCTTGCTAATCTTGCGGCAGTATTAGCAATTCCGGTTAAACGTCAACAAATGATTGTTGTTTACAATCGAGAATTATTTTATCTTGAGAACAATCTAACTCTAGGACTTCCAGTTGATATTGAAGAGTCAATATCTCATGATATCAATACAACAAGAGGATTCGGTATTGATTTAGAGTTCGATAGATTAAATCGTAAATCATCTTCATCTTCATCTGATTCTAGTATAGAATTCATCTTTAGTAATTCAGCTGAGACTCAGAATACTGATAAAGATTGGAGACTTCCTTTCTTAGATTTTGTATTGTATGATATCCTTCCAGATAATCCGAGTGAGGCAGCATCTATCAGACGATGATCACTCAGATTTTATTATAATCATAGTATAAAAACTTTATATCGTCGAGCTTATGATGGTTTACTTCTTCGATGTATTGCCGGTGATGAGGCCCAACAAATTATCCGCGAAGCACATGATGGAATTTGTGGAGCACATCAGCCTGGACCTAAGCTTCAAGACCGTATTCGACGCATGGGTTATTATTGGCCCACTATGGTAAATGATGCTATTCAATATGCCCGTAAGTGTAAAGCTTGTCAAATTCATGCAAATTTTATCCATCAACCTTCAGAATTTCTATACCCAACAGCAGTATCATGGCCCTTCGAAGCTTGGGGCATAGATATTATCGGCCCAATCAATCCGCCGTCATCAAAAGGTCATCGGTTTATTCTCGCAATAACCGATTATTTCTCCAAATGGGCTGAAGCTATTCCTTTATCTGAAGTCAAAACTTCCAACGTCATCAGCTTTATCAAGCATCATATCATCTACAGATTTGGTGTTCCCCGATGCATTATTCATGATAATGGACCACAGTTTGTCAGTCAGAAGTTTACTCGATTCTGTGACGATCATCGGATCAACAATTTGGCTTCTACCGCATATAATCCAGCAGCTAACGGATTAGCAGAAGCTTTCAACAAGACCATCATCAAACTCTTAAAAAAGTTTGTTTCTGCCAACAAACATAATTGGAGTAAGAAACACGGTGAATGTTTATGGGCTTACCGCACTACAGTTCGTAATGCCACCAGATGTACACCTTTCTCTCTGGTGTATGGATGCGAAGCTGTTCTACCATTAGAGATTCAAATTCCTTCTTTAAGGATAGCAATCACTAATGAACTTACCACTGAGAATAATGATCGTCTTCGACTTCAAGAATTAGAAGCTCTAGATGAAAAGCGGTTATATGCTCAACAGAATATCGAATTCTATCAAGCTAGAATCTCAAGAGCTTTTAACAAGAAAGTCAAAGTTCGAGCATATCAAAAAGGGAAACTTGTTCTTGCAGTCAGACGTCCGATGACTATGACACATATGAGTAAAGGCAAGTTCGATGTAAAATGGGAAGGTCCATTCATTGTGAATAAAGTATTTTCTAATGGGGCATATCAGCTTACCACCATGGATGGTAAAGTTACTATGATGCCCATTAATGGCAAATTCTTGAAGAAATATTATGCGTAATACTTTCATATGTCGAGATTATTCTCCTATCATTTCGATATCTTTTATCCCCAGTGGAAATAGATATTCTAATTTGTATCATTTTCTTAGTGAATTTGATATCTAGAAAATCACGTCCATATTACCTCTGAATTTTCTATCTCAGTATCATATTTTCTATTTTATGAAAATGATATCTAGTCTTTTGATTTTCAAAGATCATGGAAAATCGAGTTCAAAGATATTTTTATATCTAAATTCTATTCTTTCTAATCAGTATTAAACTAAAATTATCTTTGGTTTAATATCATCTGATAGAATTACAAAGTTTATTTGTATTTTCTATTCTATTGAAATATGTCATGTTTTATTTACCTCTGAACATATTTTCTATAGATACATCATTCTCAAAACAACAAAGTCAAAAATCAGATCAAAGTTCTCATTTTTTTCATTCAAAGATCAAAGTGCTGATTACAAGTGAATGTCAAAAAGATTCAAAATATGAGAAGCTTGAAAAATTTATTGAGTAGTAGGAGTTATTAACTCCTGAATATGATTAAGTACAGTGTTCATCCTCTCCTCATGAGTTTTACAGACTCGTTCTGCCGCCTCAACTGTGACTACTTGTTGATCAAAATAGCAATAGCATGATGGTGACGGTCAGCTTCTTCTATCTGCTCGGCCTGCATCTGTTCTCGCTCTTGTTGAAGAGTTTGATAGCGTGCAGCTTCGGTGGTACGAGCAGTGATAATCTCAGATTGCTCCTTTTCTATGGATACAATACGTTCCTGAAGACGAGTCAATTCCTCTTTCAACTTCTGAAGTTCTTCAGCTTTAGATATTTCATCTTTCTCCAGATGTTCTACTCTCCGACGAGTTGCTACTATTTCTTCATTCTTCTCTATTAACTTCTCAGATGAAGAAGCAAGAAATTCTTCTAAAGCAGCTTGCTGAGCTTGGGCTTCATGTTCCAATCGAGCCATCTCAGCCACAGTCAAAGATTTAATATCTTCCTTCTTCATCTCCCAGTATTTTCGGATACTTGTCTCCAATTCATCTAGGAGATGTTCAAAGAAGATACACTGAGTCTCACAGCCAGCATGTCGCAGTGCCAGAAGCGGGAAATTAACCACCGTTCGAAGTTCGAAGAAAGGCATAGTTTCATCTTTCATGAATCGCCTGGAGAACGTATCCAGATATGAATAGATAATATCTGAATACATTGCCAGGGTCCTTGCCAATCCCGTTTCAAAACTGGAAGTTGCTGTCATTATTGAAGAAGAGGCCTGGATATTCTCTATTCTGGGAATAGAAGTATGTGCTTTCGGAGAAGTCGGTAGATGCGAATTTCCTTCATCAACATCAGTATGAACAAGCGGAGCATGAGTCGAGCTCATCGCTGCAGCAGTCCCTACTAGTCAAAAGAAAAATAATCAGCATATAAAGAAAAAGAAACAGTAAAAAAACAAAATTTGAAATAAAACTCTACCAGGTTGAGGTTCATATTCTATATGCTAGGGAAGTCTTGCATCTTCTCGCAGTCGGTCCATAATGGTGTCTGATATCTGCTTTATATGACTACTTCCAGCTACAGAATTACTGGGTACTGGAGTATTGTCAGAAGATTGAACAGGTTCAGAACTAAGCTCCAGTCTATTCCCTTTGATCTTGTCTTCATCATAATGAATAGAAGTATCAGGGTGCCAATCCTCTTCCTCTTCAGCTTCTTCTTCTTCCTCACAATGTTCTTCTTCAGACTCTCTTTGATCCTCAGTTTCATGATGAGTCTCGGATCCAGAATCTAAGATGTTTTCATCAACTCCTTGAGAGTGATGAATCTCAGGAACAGCAACAACAATATCAGTAAGCTTAGGATCTTGAGCTTCAATCTCTATAGACTCAGCATTGACTGCAAGTTCAGTCTCTTCTGGAATATTAGTTAGAAGAATGATGTCTTTATAAACATTCTTCAATAATTTATCAGCAGCTGATAGCTCAGACGCTTGCACATCTTCATCGCCTCTGGCCGAAGGAATGTTCTCTTCAACCTGAGTTTCTTCAACTGGATTAGTTTTCTCTACAGGTTGAAAAGATGGAGCTTCTGGTTGTTCCCTGACTTCTGTCCTGGCTGCTGATTCCTCTTCCGAATCTTCAATCTGATCATCCAATGCTTGAATAACACCCTCTTTCCCGTGCTCAAAAGGGATGTTAATATCCTCTCTCCTTATCTCCGGAGTAATACCTAACCCAAGATCGAATGTGGGTTCTGCAGCTACTCCACTAGTCGTTGGAGCGATCGCTTCCTGAAATCGAGTTGATTCTACCTCAATTGGTTCAGCGAAAGTTACCAGAATAAGAATATGATCAGATTCTGTTCTTTCAGTAGAAACTGCTTCTTCGATTTCTGACAATATACCTCCGCTCATAATGGTTTCCAGAAGTTCATTGCCCTTCAGTTTTCCGACAGTTCTCTTGACGAGTCTGGCTCTCGATTTCCTTTTTATTAAAGTAGCATCATCTTCATCCGTCTCTTCATCTTTATCAGCAGCATCGTCTTCATCAACTGGGAGACCACCTGAAGATGAGGTGGTAGTTATTGAAACCCCTTTCTTCTTAGAAGTCTGAGACTTAATGCTCTTTTTAGAGACTGTCTCAGATTCATCACTCCGTTTCCTCTTCGAGATGGACACAAATATTGGAGGAAGAACTTCATCAGGAAAGTTTTGCTCTCGGGATAATTCATATAAAGGCTCAACTTCCGCAGTCTCATCCTCAGGTTCCGGAGTAAATTGTGACATAACAATTTTCTTCTTTGACCTCTTTGATGGAGCTGGGTCGTCTTCTGCGACAAAGGTCTTCAAATGGAAACTTGGCATGAAAGTGCTCAATGAACATAGAAACGGGCATATGTATAGAGTATTTTTGTCCCCGTCCTGGATAAAGGATTTGGCATAGAGAATTCAGCCTTTGTATTTCTGGCCGTGAAATATCTCCAGCATTCTAACATGTAGAAAATCACATGATAAGGACATTTAAGACAAGACTTTTGTCAACTTCCCACAGACTTTTGTGAAAAGCACGAAGCTCTCCTTTTGTATCCCCAATCTGTTGTTTAAACTGAAAGGCTCGATACTCAGAATGGGCATAACTGAAGGAAATTCGCTGCTTCAATTAAAAAGCTTATTTGATTTCTATTAATTTTTCTTAAATAAAAAATATATTAAAGGAGTAAATAAGAATTTCATGTGGAACTTCAGGACTTTTAAGCGACGTTATATCGAGGCAATCCCAAATTTCTCCAAATTCAAAATTTTTAAATTTATTTAAAACCCTAATTTTTCCAAATTTTTCCAAATTTTGCAAATCCCTACAAAGGCTCCACTCCTCTAACTCCTCTGAAAAGGAAGAGAAAAACACGATGTCACAATTGGTGACTGAGATGGAATGAATGGGAGAGGAAGAGAGAGAGAGAGAGAGAGAGAGAGAGAGAGAGAGAGAGAGATTACTTATCACCTCGATCGAGGAGGAAAAGAGGAGAGCGCCATCGCCAGAGGCAGAGAGGAGAGGCTAAGGCTCGGGGAGGGCATGGGATGGAAATGAGAATTGAAAAAAGTGTGATGTCTTAATAACACATTTCTATCATGTGAATGGCACATGATCATATATTTTTTCTTTTCTTTTAATTTTTATCAATTTAGCTAACGATTTTAAGTGTTACCAAATAAATATTGTGCGTTACTAATATTATAATTTATTTTCTGCCATTTTTACTAACAATTTTTTGAATTCCTGACAGTTTTCCACTGTTAGTAATTCGTAAGGTAAAAAACCATTAGTAATTGGAAAAATATTATGTTGGAAAATCCTTCTTTTGGTGTAGTGGTTTCCAGTCAATGTAATTAGGGCCAGTAAGCTTGTTTTCTTTAAGAATCACCATAAGTTGACTGAAAGAATCCATTTTTGAAATCCTAAAAATCACATAATTAACTATTATGTAGGATAAAAACTTTTTGAATTAAATAAATATTGATTTCCTCAAAAGAATAAAAAAATTCACCAACACCTTAAACACCATGTATTTAGGATTCCACGATGGTGTGGACGTATAAAAGTTCAATGTTTGTCTAAGGAGGTGTTTCCTATTAATTTTATTCTCATGTCAAACTAACTTTATGACCAATAAAATTAACTTGTTGGTCTATTTTTGGTCCTACAAAATAATAGCAGTGACTCTGATGGGGAGAATACCATGTATCTAAGTGTATACCATTACATAATACTAAGTCCATTACTTCGTAATGAGTTCCTTCGGATGGATAAGTGAACACATATTAGGTAACTTTCTATAATTATCCCAGAGAAAATTTGTACTAGTGATCCATAATTAGACTGGTCTAGTATGGAGGATGGCACTAAAGCCAACATACAAGTATAATAATATCACCTATAAACCAGTAATGGAGACCATAGGATTTGTATTAAATAAATTCCCTCTCCCGCTTAGTTATTTGACAATGATGGTTTTTCTACAAGTTGATTCATGTCCATGTTGACCATTATTAATGCGGGCTTAGTTTTAGCCAAAAAATCTACAAAATAATAAGCATGCATAATCAGAAAAAGTAAGATATGACCACAAAAAGATAAATATCCAACTATTATGACCATATATCCTGCTTCTTCTTCAACTGTGCTTGGATCCAGAATAGTAGGCAGCACCCCGATTTTTTCTAGGTTTTGGCTGTGAATCTCTTCATCGAAAAACAATATCTCGTCCCGCATCAGAAAAAGCTACCATTGCCGTCACGATAGACCAATTATATTTAAAATTACATCAATCCTATACCTCCCCGAGGAATTCAAATATCATCTAGATTAAAATAAATAATTAAATAAGTACGATCAACCTTCGTAATTTTAATTACATCCATGGACAACAACAACAGCCACGATATGTCCGTGGTTTAAAACAACACACAAACAGAACATGAATTAGACCATAATAGTTTATCTAAGATGCCTACAAAACTGAGTCAGAATATATCTACATCTACCGACTATTATTCGATAATATGTTTTATTTGTCAACATGGATGTATCAATCGATATGCAGATCCAATACCAGCTCTGATACCAATTGATGGAACCGAGGATTCCCAGGACCATGAATTGGTGTGCGTATTGATTGATAGAAAGTTAACAGATTTAAAACGTGTTGTAACCTTTCATAGGCAGAAACTAGGGTTCACGAATTATACCTGCGATAAGAAGAAGGCGACAGTTTCCAGCAACCTCGAGCAGTCATCGACCCCAAGATCTTCTGCACGTATTCCTTCCTCGGGTTGGACGTCGTATGGGCAACGATATTCCAACCTTTTCTTCCCTTGGCTGTCCTCCGTTTCTCTCCTCTCGTGATGAACGAATTAGACAAAGATGCTCCTACTTTGATACATATGACAGCCAGAGAATGGAGGGTAAATATAGGCTATGGCAGGGACTATGAGGAGAAATTAGGTTTAGGTCTCCTAACAGGTCTAGGTATCCCGTTTGAGCTTGAACACATAACCAAGGCCTGTTAACAATAGCTCGGTCCACTAAAGAGCTATTGTCGCACTACCTTCCTTAACCTAAATTATGTTTATGGGCTCCTTCTTATTATATGCTTGTTTATCTCTCCATGTTAAAATATCGAATGTCCATCATCAAAATAAGTTACTAACAACTACATCGATCGACTTCTTTTATCCTTAAGTAGTACCACTCAACTTTATTTGTCATATCGGATATAATCCACCTGCAGGGTTTACAGGACAATCCTTATGAGTTTCTTAAGGGGACATCATCAATCCGATACATCGGGACATGGATTCCTTCTATAATCAACAATCCATCATACACATAATGTCATTACCCAATTCATAGAGGTTATTGACTCATTATGAATCTTACTCTTTTATGAATCAAAGTAATGCATATTACATATACAAGTCTATTATTATATCTGGATTAAGAGCACAAGTATCCATAATAACAGAGGTATTTGTTCTCATATGTAGTCAGTACAAAAAGAACAACCTCAAGTGGTCATGTTCAATATACACAAAGTGCACTAGTATAAACATATAGTCAAGATAGATTATAATGCCATATTACACTACAACCTTACCAATGTTTTGCCCAAATCCATTTAGGTTGTGAACCATTTATATATTCTACAAGGGACTGACAATATGATCTTATGTGTGTCACCACACACTATATTATCTATAATATAGAATGTTAGACACTTGCATTAACATAATAAATACAAAATGCCAACATTTATCCATATGGTTCTTATAAAAAATAATAGAAAAATATAGTTAATACAAAAGTGATGCTTTTAGTATATAACCCTAACAGAAGACTCTTACCAACCTACTTTATATGTTAGTCACCCTGCAGATTAGTGATGGAGGAAGGTACGTCACTTCAAGATCATATTTGAAAATTCAATCAAATTATTTCTTACTTGAAGGATGTTGACATACATGAAGATGATGATCGTTTGGCGTTAATCCTATTATTTTCTTTATCTGATTCTTATGAGAATCTTGTTCAAATATTACTACCTGGGAAGGACTCAATTTTTGAAGAAATGTCTACGGGTACCTTATTGTCTAATAAGGTACGGAGGTTGGCTTCTAATGGCAGAAACGGCAGAGGCCAAGCCCAAGGTTTAACGGCAAGAGGGAGGACAAATGATAGAGCATCTTCTAGCGTAAGGTCAAGCTCTAAGTCCAAGACACCTATTAAGAAGGTGAAGTGCTTCAACTGCAGTGAAAAAGGACATTATACAAATAAGTGTCCTCGTTTAGAAAAAATAATAAGAAAAAAATAATAACAAAGAGAGAAGGTGACGAAGCAAATTGTGCTTCAGAAGCCAACGGTGACAGAGTTTGTTTTTCAGTGGCACATAACAACATGAGTGACCATTGGATTCCCGATTCTAGATTCTCGTACCATATGTGTCCAAAGAGGGAGTGGTCTTCTTCCTACAAGGCGATAGATGATGGTTCTGTTTTCATGGACAACAACAACGTATTTCGAGCTGTTGGAACTAGGTTTATCAAGGTAAAGTTGTATGATAGAATTGTGTAAACTTTGGTCGATGTCAGACATGTTCCCAGCCTCAAGAAAAATCTTATTTATTTTGGTATGTTTGACTTAAATGGTAACAAGTTCGTTGTCAAGGATGGAGTCTTACGGGTTTTTCGTAGTTCTTTGGTGGTGATGAAAGGTCACAGACATGGTAACATTTATATGTTATTGGGAAGCACTGCGACTAGGAATTTAGCATTCAGTACATCTGATAGCATGCGTCTTTGGCATATACATCTTGGGCATACGAGTAAGAATCTTTACTGAACAAGCAAGAGTTACTGAAGAACTTGAAGAAAGAAATATGGATTTTTATGAGTTGTATTTATGGCAAGCAACACATGGTGACCATTAGTACAAGCAAGCAAGCAAGCACGCAAGAGATAAAAGGTGTTCTTGACTATGTATATACAGATGTATGGGGGTCTAGCAGGATTCCTTCCAATAATGGAGTAGGGTATTATGTTACTTTTATTGATGATTATACAGGTTATGTTTGGCAGTATTTCATCAATATCAAGGATCAAGTATTCGAAAAGTTTAAGCAGTGGAAAGCGATTATGGAGAACAGAACAGAAAAAAAAGGTAAAGGCATTTAGGTCGGATAATGGTACTTAATATAACTATGGACCTTTTAAAGATTTATGTGCTAAATAAGGTATTATGTGACAGTAGACTGTCAGAAACGCGTCACAGCAGAATGGGTTAGCAGAGAGGATGAACCGAACCTTGCTTGAGAAAGCAAGATGTATGCTTTTTAATGTAGCTTTAGGCAATGAATGGTGGGCGAATGCTATACACATGGCACAATACTTGGTTAATATATCATCAACTCCAGCTATATACCGTAAGACTCTATATGAGATGATGACCTACAAACCAGTATATTATAGAACTTTGTACGTGTTTGGATGCAAAGCTTATTACCATGTCAATGAGGGTAAATTGGATCCGAGAGCCAAGAAAAGCATTCTTCTTAGGATATGCACAAGAAGTGAAGGGATACTGTCCGTACTGCTTGGAGGATAAGAAGTCCTTGATCAGCAGGGATATCACATTTGATGAGTCTTTAGTGTTCGCTTCAAGTAGGAAGAGTGAGCCCGATCAGGATGGTGGTGTATCTAGCAAATCTCAAACTGTTGAGATTAGGTCGTCTAAGGATGCATCATATGAGGTAGAGATTTCTGAATATATTCATCAAGCTCTACTAGGACAATAACCAGAGGAAGAGCAGCACTAGCTGCAAGATTACTTGGCCATCACTAGGCCAAGGAGACCGATCAAGCCAGTACATATGTATAGATTTAATGAACCGGTGAAGCACTATAGACACTTAAATGTTGTAGCATATATGCATCATCAGTAGAGGATGATGAGCCTATCACCTTCAGACAGGTTATCAAAGATACTAGGAACGAGAACCTAATGTAGCTATACAGGAAGAGGTTGAGTCTCTCCAGAAGAACTGTACATAGGCTTTGGTTCCATTGCCCAAAGTCAAGGGAGTTGTAGGCTGCAAGTGGGTGTATGTTCCAACACAAAAAGTGTTAACGACCTTTGAATTAAAACGGATTACAGACAGAACGGGGTATAGAAGAAATCCTTATAAAAAATTTTAAGTACAAAATGATTCTAGGGATTGCGATGATGGAAGTTAATTCAACCGTTGACTTCTTTATTCCGTTGATGATCCGAGACGAAGATTGAAAAGTTTGCTTAACTCTGGCTATACTAACAAAATTTTGGCAACAAGTAGATTAAACATATGTCTGTGCTTGTCTCTCCCTCTGTGTATATTTGTGATTGTGAGGAAGTCATTGCCCCTTTATTTATAACATTTCAACACTAGAAATGACTTCACACTCATGGGCAAAAAATATACTATTTTCTAACTCAGAGGTGCATAAGTTGGGGTAGGCTCATAAACTCATGCAGTTTGTGTCACGACCCGCACCCAGTGAAAGGGCATGAGAAGTAACGAACGCCCAGCCTACGCCGCAGTGTCGGCGGTAAAACGTTGTCCTGAGTCACCATATATAGCACAATCTAAATAAACTATGAATAGAGAGTAAAATAATACGTAACTCAATCACAATACTAAGATGGAATAGAAAAAGAATCTCAAGAGAGTCACAATAAAAGTCTAGGTGTAAACCACCAGAAATAATCTCAAGTACAACTCATAAAGTCTCAAACAGAAAATACAAATAAAGTACTAAGTCTCAGCTAGACTATAGGCAAGTCCTCAGCGACTGTGGGATCCTCCTGTGGGTCCACGTCGCCAGTGTCATCTAAGCCAATGCCATAATAAGTAGGACAGTACTCCTCATCATCACCTGTAAAATTTTCAACATGCCCAGTCAAGATGGAAAGAGCACATATCTCTCACAACAGTTCATATCAGGAATGGACATATAAAGCAAGCTATAGAAAACTATACATGAATCGCTGTAAAGAGAAATCAACCAGAGAGAAGATATAACTGAGATATAATATGATAAATAAAGAATGTAACCTTCTACGTGAATCAGAGCATGAATTGGTTATGTAAACAGCTTGGGTTGCACGTGGATACAACTATGGAATGCACATGGATACCTACTGGGGATAATGATCACATAACCAACTACACTCTCCCTGTCCCCAACCAATACACAAGGATCAAAGCATGTTATGTTATTGCACATGGATAACAACTACTGTATACATGGAACTCATATGGTCATGAGTGTACATGAATAACATATGAGTGCACATGGATAAATGTGAATACATGGAGTACGTGATGACCATGATAAAGTACATGAATATGACATACTCGATGTATCCGAGGGGATAACATCGCATGAAAAGATCCAGAGGATACTGATCCGTGTGAACGTCGTGTCAGCATCAAGTATACTAGTCTATAACAAGAGTACATATCCAAAGAAGTATGAAAAGATCAGAGAATGTACTCGCCTGGCAATCCGAACTGCTGATGATGAAAAGTGACCGGACTGGAGTAATAAGATCCTATTTAAAACAACCACATGTCATAATACAGTCTAAAATATCATAAGGAAAGCCTTCAATGCAAATTCTACATGATTTGGGTCAATCTAAGTCAAAGTCAACCTTGGGTCAACTTTGGTCAACCAGACTAGTCAACTAGGCCAAAGTTTGGTCAACTAGTCTATAAGTCAAATTTTAGGTCATTACTAGTCCTTGTGTTGATTTTGGGGGTTGAGTTGGTTTTATCTTAGGTTTTCAAGCTAAAGGTGAAATTGCTATCTTAGAGTATCAATACCAATTATCAAGATACATGTCCTACATATCAATTACCTAAAGTACATCCTAATACAAAATCCGACCAACTATTTAATACACTCAAACCTAACCACTACTCTCATTGCCACTCTACCAACAACATTACTATCAATACCAAGTAACCATACACACACACATGTGCACCTTGCACTCGGCATGCCTACTGATACTGCTACTGCAGTTAACCTGTTCCCTGATTTTTTTCATCACAAAACACCCCCCCATATCAGTTCAGCCTACCCTAACTAATACACAATACATGTACACATCTAAAAACCAAACTCTACTTTAACTTAAACAACCCATTTGACTTAATCAATCAACTTAACAGGACATTACTAATTCTAACTAACAATCAACTAAACTTAAATAAACTAAACTAAACTTGGAATTACTGGAATTTCTCCCAATCAAGATCAACCTACCCCTCTAAATCTCAGTTATAGGAATACCTATCTCATGATACTTTATATTGGTTATACTTGAATACCCCATGTCAAAACCAAACTCTAACACACCCTCTCCATAATACAACTAGTAGATACTCCTAGATAGGTCATATAGGATCTGTAGGCTCTGTTTTTACACAGAAAACACAATAAAATCGAAACTGGAACAGAACAAAAATACTGAACAGTAAAAAAAACTGGAATTTAAAACCCGAGCAATCCTATGGCTAACCCAAACTTGAACACAGCCCTATCTCTATGTAAACTAACAAGGTATCCTCTAAGTAGGGTTATAGGACCTGTACGTTTGGTTTATACATAATTTTACATCAAAACATGCTGGGAATAACAAACGAAAAAACTGACAGGAAGAAAATCTGAAACTAAACCCGATACTCGACCCAAAAACCTAACATGACCTAAAACATTCAAAAATCTACATAATAATCGAAACCAATTGTTGGTAACATGTCTCGTGTTTGAACATGAACTTCAGGTGTAGTTGTGTCGAAGTATTACGACACGAAGTGTCCAGGATACTCGCATATCAAAACTGGAACCCAGTCTTCGTGCACGCGTGTCACACGACCTAGGGCTCGACACAGAACGAATTGTGACACGTGGTCACTCCTACATGTAGCCCACCTATAGGGCTACAATCCCATGTGTCTGCACTGGCCACAAGACGCGTGTCCAAGTCGTACGACACGCGTATCGGACGCCAAAAACTGGCATGCGTGCGACAGTTCAAAATCAGTACCACGTCGATTTCTCTCTCGATTCTCTACAAAACCCAACCAAAATTTATGGGCACCATGTCATACATGGCCCCTACCCACTCACCAAGTTTCGCACGTCGAGTCGTCGTGTCCAGCGAGAACGGACACGGCAGCAGCAGGACATCGAGACGCAGTCTCATGCTGCGTGTCTGACCCGATTTTGGGACACAAGACGACACAGAAACCCAACATAAATTATATATATATAATCTACATCTAAAGGCCTACAGGATCATGTAATTAGTTTGCAATAATAACAGTATTGAATTCTAAGTGACAAATCATCGAACACATTAAACCCTAATCCGATACGTGTCCAATACGCCTATCAAACAGACACAAAATTTCACCAAACTACATGGGTGGGTCGAGGGTACCTAGATGCATGCTACCATGAAGAAAAATTAGGAAAAACTATAGTGTTTAGGTGTTTACCTATTGAGAGTTGAAGTATCAATGAAACTGACTCCTCGATCAATGAGACGACCAGTTTCCACTGAGCAAACGCCTCCAACTCCTTGCTAGCAATGCTCCAGCAATTTTTCCTCCTTCCTACGATCACAATGTACTTCGTTTGGGGTGAAACGGAGGTCAGATGAAAAAGTTAGGGTTTTGGAGAGCTGGAAACTAGGGTTTTGTAAAGGGGGTGTCAAAACTAATACAAATGCTTATATAGGGAGGGGGTTTCCTGTTTGGCCGGCCATACTAGTCCTCCTAGGGTTAGGGTTGGTTCATGGGCCCCTCTTCTCTATCTAAGTTAAGTTTAAGCCCACTAACAGAAAGGCGTAAAAGGCCAATTAATTAAATAGCCTAAAAATGGTCAAATGGCCTTCTAAATTAAATCAGAGCCTAAAATAAATTCTAATTAGCTAAATAATCCTCATATGTCATGGTTAGCCTGGATTTTCTAAGATTAAACCAAATGCTAAAACAAACACAAGCCAAAAATATCTAAAAAATCACAAAATGACTAAAATGACTAAAATGACTTAAATACCCTTATTTCAAAAAGTGGGTGCTACAAGTCTACCCTCCTTAAAAATAATTTCGTCCTTGAAATTAAAGGCAAGCTGCATAAGTAGGAAGGATAGAAATTATACCTCACTGTTGAAAAAGATAAGGGTACTGCTCGCGCATCTCATCCTCTCTCTTCCAAGTAGACTCACCGGGGGAGTGATGCCTCCGTGCTATGCGAACTAATGGTATTGTCTGGTTCCTCATCACCTTCTCCTGTCGATCCAGAATCTCCACAGGCTGCTCTGGATAACGGAGAGTAGGTCCCACCTTAATCTCAGAATGGTCTAGTACATGGCTAGGATCTGCCACATACCGTCTCAACTGCGATACGTGGAATACATTGTGGACTCCCGCTAAGGAAGGAGGTAAGTCCAGTCTGTATGACATGTCGCCGACCCTTCTGCTGATAACGAAAGGTCCAACATAGCGTGGGCTAAGCTTCCCTCCTCCACCGAAACAAATAGTGCCTCGAGTCGGTAAAATCCTCAAAAATACCATATCTCCAACCTAGCACAAGCATGGTCTCAATTAACAAAACAATCACACAATCAACAAAACACAAACAACAAAATTCTAATCCTAAGTCTATGCTATACCTCAAACTGCAAAGGTCTTCGGTGGCTGTCGGCCCGATCCCGTTGTCTGTCCTACGCCACGCTAAGTCGATCCCTGATGAGCTTCACCTTCTCGGCTGCGTCAACAACCATCTCTGGTCCCAATAAAGCTCGCTCTCCAACATCATCCCAAGACAAGGGAGTACGATATCTACGTCCGTACAAGGCCTCGAATGGTGACATCTCAATACTGGCTTGGAAGCTGTTATTGTATGCAAACTCTACCAAATACAAATGGTCCTCCCAAGAACCTCCAAAATCAAGGACACAAGTCCGCAGCATGTCCTCGAGAGTCTGAACAGTCCTCTCCGACTGTCCGTCCGTCTGAGGGTGCTATGCAGTACTGAATTTGAGCTGAGTGCCCAAACTAGTCTGCAAACTCCGCCAGAAATGGAAAGTAAAGCGATTATCCCGAACCGAGACAATGCTTAGCAGAACTCCATGTATCCTGACAATATGCCGCATATACATCTCCGCTAACTTCTCAGTAGACGTCCCCACTTTGAATGGCAAAAAGTGGGCCGATTTGGTCAACATGTCCACGATGACCCAAATCGCGTCTTTCCCTCCTGGTGTACGCGGCAATCCCAAAACAAAATCCATCGTGATGTGCTTCCACTTCCACTCCGGAATAGGCAATGGCTGCAATAGTCTCCTGGTCTCTGTCTCTCCGCCTTAACCTGCTGGCAGACTAGGCACCTGGCTACGAAGCGTGCTACCTTCCGCTTCATCCCATACCACCATACATGCTCCTTCAAGTCTCTATACATCTTGTTGGCACCTGGATGCATAGTGCACTGAGAGCGATGGGCCTCCTGTATAACCTGCTTCCGAAGCTCTCCGCTAGGCACATACAGTCTGGAACCGTGCCTCAATGTGCCGTCCTCCACAATGATGAACTCTACATCTGCCAATCCTGTTCGAACCTGCTCTCGGATACACCGCAGGGTAACATCGTCGAACTGAGCTGACTTGATCCTCTCCATCAAGTCTGACTGAATCTGCAGGCTCTACATCTGCATCTGAACTCCTGGCATGATCACCTCGATCCCCAAACTCTCTAAATCTGCTAATAGATGACAATCCCTCGTCAAGCACATAGCTACCGGATACCTACTCAAGGCATCGGCAACCACATTGGCCTTCCCTGGATGGTACTGCAATGAAATATCGAAATCCTTCATCAACTCCAACCATCTGCGCTGCCTCAT
This sequence comes from Iris pallida, assembly GCA_029216955.1. Taxonomy (NCBI): domain Eukaryota; kingdom Viridiplantae; phylum Streptophyta; class Magnoliopsida; order Asparagales; family Iridaceae; genus Iris; species Iris pallida. The sequence continues at coordinate 178,417 of JANAVB010028197.1, forward strand.
GTTGAGCTCTTTATGTGTAAACACATACTTCAAGCTCATGTGGTCTGTGAAGATCTCCACACGCTCTCCGTATAGATAGTGCTTCCACAGCTTCAGAGCAAAGATAACCACCGCCAACTCCAAGTCATGGGTAGGGTAGTTCTTCTCATGCGGACGTAACTGCCTGGATGCATAGGCAATCACCTTCCCATGCTGCTACAAAACACAACCCAAACCCTTCCCTGAGGCGTCACTGTAGATAGTAAACCTGTCTGATCCCGATGGAAATATCAAAATCGAGGCTGTCGTCAGTCGCTTCTTCAGCTCATCAAAAGCAACCTGATACTCCTCTGACCAGACAAACTCTGCGTCCTTCCGGGTCAGCCTAGTTAATGGCTCTACAATCCGGAAGAAATCCTGAACAAACCCCCTGTAGTATCCCGCCAATCCTAGAAAGCTCCTGATCTCTGCAACTGAACTCGGTGTTGTCCACGCCTCAACTGCTTTGATCTTCTTCGGGTCGACTGAGATCCCATCTCCGGTCACCACATGACCTAAGAAATCAACTCAATCCAAGAAAAACTCACACTTCGAGAGCTTGCCGTACAGCTGCGCCTTCCTGAGAGTCTCCAGAACCACTCTCAAATGCTTCTCATGCTCCTTTGGGTCTTCGAATACACTAAAATGTCATCGATGAACACCACCACGAACTTGTCCAAGTATTGGTGGAACACCTTGTTTATTAAGTTCATGAACACCGCCGGGACGTTATTTAACCCAAACGGCATCACCATGAACTCAAACTGGTCGTACCGAGTCCTGAAAGCTGTCTTCGAAATATCCTCCTTCTTCACCTTCACTTGATGATATCCTGACCTCAGATCAATCTTGGAAAATACCTTCGCTCCGCTCAGCTGGTCGAACAGGTCATCGATCCTCGGCAGCGGGTACTTATTCTTGATCGTGTGGCTGTTGAGTGCCCTGTAGCCGATACACATCCGTATCGACCCATCCTTCTTCGGTACAAAGAGTACTGGCACACCTCATGGTGAAAAACTCGATCGGATGAAGCCTTTGTCCTGCAACTCATCCACTTGCTTCTTCAGCTCCACTAGCTTACTATTGTTCACTCTATAGACATGCTGAGATATCGGCTCTGCGTCGGGTATCAAGTCTATAGAGAACTCCACATCCCTGTTCGAAGGCAACCCTGGCAACTCCTCCGGAAACACATCCATAAACTCAGCTATTAGTGGATGTGGCATACTCTACTCCTCTACTGAAGCTCCGCAGAAAACTTCGCTGCTCTGCTCTGTCTCCCGCCTGGTGAACTCGAACTCTGGCTCTTCTGGTATGCTGAAAAGAACTCTACCCCTGTGGCGATCTATACTGGCATGGTACCTGCTCAACTAATCCATACCGAGTACAATATCATAGTTCGGTAGTGGCATCACGAGCAGAATCACATCCAGTTCTTGGCCTCCTCCGATTCTTGCAAATATCACTGACGAGGATAATACCACCCCCGGTCATGATCTTGCAAGTCCTAGGCAAAGGTTCAGAAGAAAGATGGTGTCTAATGGCAAAAGATACAGACACGAAGCTATGGGAAGCACCTGAATCAAATAATACGAATGCGGAAAAGAGTCGATAAGAACAGAACCTGCTATCAGATCGCCTACTGCCTTGGTATCCTCCGCTGCCATGGCGAAAGCTCGTCCCTGCTGTCCTCCTCTGGCCTGCTGCTGATGTTGAATAAACTTCTGCTGCTGAGTCGGTAAGGGTTCCCTCTGCTGCTCCACTGGTGCCTTGGTCCCTGCTCCCTGTCCTTTACACTCGAAAGCCTCAGGACAGTCCCTCAACTGATGCTCTGATGAACCACAGAGTAGGCACTTGCCTAGTCTCTTCCTGTACTCACTCCACTTGTGCCCTGACTTCTTACAAAAGTCACAAATGGCAGCCTACTGCTGTCTCGGTGCCTGCTGACCCTGTCTCTGCTGTGCCTGCTGGAATGGCCTCTGCTGCTGGAAAGACTTTTGCTGATGCTGCTGCTGAAAATGGGGTTTCTTGGCTGGTCCTCCACAGCCACTGGCTGCATGAAAGTCACAGCCTCTCTTCTGCTTCAGCTCCAAATCATCTTCTGCTGCCATGGCTCCCATCAAAATCTCCTCAAATGTAGCATTCCTGTTGCTCTTGGTTAAGGACTTGACTTCCTTAACCAAACCCTTCCTGAATCTCCTAGCCTTCGCTCTCTCACTAAGGCCCTCCACAAATCTTCCCAGGCGATAAAACTCTCCGACGTACTCCTCTACAGTCTGGTTCCCCTGAACCAGGTTCTCAAACTGCGTCTCCAACGCGCCAAGTGCAGTATCGGGGAAGAACTTCTCCTTGAAAAGCTTCTTAAAATCCTCCCAAGGTTGCCCCTTAGTAGCAACCCTAGGGTCGGTCTGGTACCAAGTGCGGGCAAGGTCCTGTATCATACTGCCTGCTGCTTCCACCTGGAGTCTAGCCGGTATCTCTGCGAGACGGAAAATCTTCTCTATGTGCTCTATCCAGTCGTCCGCGTAAAGGATACCCTCTGTACCCTTGAAGTCCCGCGGCCTCATCTTCTGGAAGTCCTGAATACCTGGAGTCCTCGGCTGGTATGGCTGAATCTGCCCTCCTTAGGGTGGGGCAATTGCCCTCTCTACTGCCACCATCGCTAACTGGTGGGCATTATCAATGCCCTGCCTCATGTCATCTGACTGATATTGCTGTATCTCCATCATCTGCTGAATGAGAGCAAAACATTGTACCGCATCAATTGTCCCCTGGGGCGGTAGTGGTAGCATCCCCTACACTCCTGGGGTAGTCCCCAGAACTGGTGGAGGAGCACCCCCAAGAGTAGATGGGTCCACCTGAGCTGGAAAAAGAGGCACTCTGGTCCCTGGAGCCGGCTGGGTCGGACGAGAAGTAGCCGACCTCTCAGTGGTATTCCTGGAGCCAGAGCGCTGCGATCGTGTCTCTACCATCCTGAAGACAGATCAAATAAGGAATCAAATACTGAAAAAGAAGCAAAATCATCAAAGGAGGACAGTTATTTTCAAAAGGAGACAATTAACAGCAAGAATTGATAAGAGTTTTTCCTAATGTGATTGAGTACCTTAACTTATTCCTATATCCTATTGCAGGTTGTAATGATACTCTAATTCGAGTACCACTACGAATCACACTAGTTGTGATTGGGACCTGCATGGGCCACCACTAAAAACGTGTCACGACCCGCACCCAGTGTAAGGACACGAGAAGTAACGAACGCCAAGCCTACGCCGCAGTGTCGGCGGTAAAACGTTGTCCTGAGTCACCATATATAGCACAATCTAAATAAACTATGAATAGAGAGTAAAATAATACGTAACTCAATCACAATACTAAGATGGAATAGAAAAAGAATCTCAAGAGAGTCACAATAAAAGTCTAGGTGTAAACCACCAGAAATAATCTCAAGTACAACTCATAAAGTCTCAAACAAAAAATACAAATAAAGTACTAAGTCTCAGCTAGACTATAGGCAAGTCCTCAGCGACTGTGGGATCCTCCTGTGGGTCCACGTCGCTAGTGTCATCTAAGCCAATGCCATAATAAGTAGGACAGTACTCCTCATCATCACCTGTAAAATTTTCAACATGCCCAGTCAGGACGGAACGAGCACATATCTCTCACAACAGTTCATATCAGGAATGGACATATAAAGCAAGCTATAGAAAACTATACATGAATCGCTGTAAAGAGAAATCAACCAGAGAGAAGATATAACTGAGATATAATATGATAAATAAAGAATGTAACCTTCTACGTGAATCAGAGCATGAATTGGTTATGTAAACAGCTTGGGTTGCACGTGGATACAGCTATGGAATGCACATGGATACCTACTGGAGATAATGATCACATAACCAACTACACTCTCCCTGACCCCAACCAATACACAAGGATCAAAGCATGTTATGTTATTGCATATGGATAACAACTATTGTATACATGGAACTCATATGGTCATGAGTGTACATGAATAACATATGAGTGCACATGGATAAATGTGAATACATGGAGTACATGATGACCATGATAAAGTACATGAACATGACATACTCAATGTATCTGAGGGGATAACATCGCATGAAAAGATCCAGAGGGTACTGATCCGTGTGAACGTCGTGTTAGCATCAAGTATACTAGTCTATAACAAGAGTACATATCCAAAGAAGTATAAAAAGATCAGAGAATGTACTCGCCTGGCAATCCAAACTGCTGATGATGAAAAGTGACTGGACTGGAGTAATAAGATCCTATTTAAAACAGCCACATGTCATAATACAGTCTAAAATATCATAAGGAAAGCCTTCAATGCAAATTCTACATGATTTGGGTCAATCTAAGTCAAAGTCAACCTTGGGTCAACTTTAGTCAACCAGACTAGTCAACTAGGTCAAAGTTTGGTCAACTAGTCTATAAGTCAAATTTTAGGTCACTACTAGTCCTAATGTTGATTTTGGGTGTTGAGTTGGTTTTATCTTAGGTTTTCAAGCTAAAGGTGAAATTGCTATCTTAGAGTATCAATACCAATTATCAAGATACATGTCCTACATATCAATTACTCAAAGTACATCCTAATACAAAATCCTACCAACTATTTAATACACTCAAACCTAACCACTACTCTCATTGCCACTCTACCAACAACATTACTATCAATACCAAGTTACCATACACACACACGTTTGCACCTTGCACTTGGCATGCCTACTGCTACTGCAATTAACCTATTCCCTGATTTTTTTCATCACAAAACACCCCCCCCCATATCAGTTCAGCCTACCCTAACTAATACACAATACATGTATACATCTAAAAACCAAACTCTACTTTAACTTAAACAACCCATTTGACTTAATCAATCAACTTAACAGGACATTACTAATTCTAACTAACAATCCACTAAACTTAAATAAACTAAACTAAACTTGGCATTACTGGAATTTCTCCCAATCAAGATCAACCTACCCCTCTAAATCTCAGTTATAGGAATACCTATCTCATGATACTTTATATTGGTTATACTCGAATACCCTATGTCAAAACCAAACTCGAACACACCCTCTCCATAATGCAACTAGTAGATACTCCTAGATAGGTCATATAGGATCTGTAGGCTCTGTTTTTACACAGAAAACACAATGAAATCGAAACTAGAACAGAACAAAAATACTGAACAGTAAAAAAACTGGAATTTAAAACCCGAGCAATCCTATAGCTAACCCAAACTTGAACACAGCCCTATCTCTATGTAAACTAACAAGGTATCCTCTAAGTAGGGTTATATAGGACATGTATGTTAGGTTTATACAGAATTTTACATCGAAACATGCTGGAAATAACAAACAAAAAACTGACAGGAAGAAAATCTGAAACTAAACCCGATACTCTACCCAAAAACCTAACATGACCTAAAACATTCGAAAATCTACATAATAATCGAAACCAATGGTTGGTAACGTGTCTCGTGTTTGAACATGAACTTCAGGTGTAGTTGTGTCGAAGTATTAGGACACGCAGTGTCCAGGATACTCGCGTATCAAAACTGGAACCCAGTCCTCGTGCACGCGTGACACGCGACCTAGGGCTCGACACAGAACGAATTGTAACACGTGGTCACTCCTACATGTAGCCCACCTATAGGGCTACAAGCCCACGTGTCTGCACTGGCCACACGATGCATATCCGAGTCGCACAACACGCGTATCGGACGCCAAAAACTGGCGCACGCGCGACAGTTCAAAATCAGTGCCACGTCGATTTCTCTCTCGATTCTCCACGAAACCCAACCAAATTTTATGGGCACCATGTCAGACATGTCCCCTACCCACTCACCAAGTTTCGTGCGTCGAGTCGCCGTGTCCAGCGAGAACGGACACGGCAGCAGCAGGACATCGAGACGCAGTCTCGTGCTGCGTGTCCGACCCGATTTTGGGACACGAAACAACACAGAAACCCAACATAACTTATATATATATATATAATCTACATCTAAAGGCCTACATGATCATGTAATTAGTTTGCAATAATAACAGTATTGAATTCTAAGTGACAAATCATCGAACACATTAAACCCTAATCAGATACGTGTCCGATACGCCTATCAAACAGACACAAAATTTTACCAACTACATGGGTGGGTCGAGGGTACCTAAATGCATGCTACCATGAAGAAAAATCAGGAAAAACTAAAGTGTTTAGGTGTTTACCTATTGAGAGTTGAAGTATCAATGAAACTGACTCCTCGATCAATGAGACGACCAGTTTCCACTAAGCAAACGCCTCTAACTCCTTGCTAGCAATGCTCCAGAAAGTTCTTCTCCTTCCCACGATCACAACGCACTTCATTTGGGGTGAAACGGAGTTCGAATGAAAAAGTTTGGGTTTTGGAGAGCTGGAAACTAGGGTTTTGTAAAGGGGGTGTCAAAACTAATGCAAATGCTTATATAGGGAGGGGGGTTTCATGTTTGGCCGGCCATACTAGTCCTCCTAGGATTAGGGTTGGTTCATGGGCCCCTCTTCTCTATCTAAGTTGAGTTTAAGCCCACTAACAGAAAGGCGTAAAAGGCCAATGAATTAAATAGCCTAAAAATGGTCAAATGGCCTTCTAAATTAAACCAAAGCCTAAAATAAATTCTAATTAGCTAAATAATCCTCATATGTCATGGTTAGCCTCTAATATGGATTTTCTAAGATTAAACCAAATGCTAAAACAAACACAAGCCAAAAATATCTAGAAAATCACAAAATGACTTAAATACCCTTATTTCAAAAAGTGGGTGCTACAGTTTGTGGGGAACAAACGTATTCATGAATCCCGTATGAGACGCCATGTGGCTTTAATTTTTTGAGACGTACCATGGAAGAGGCTATCATGTAGCACACGATCTGTAATATCCTAGTCCCAAAATACGTAGGACTAGGATAACGTATACATGCCAGCTACGTATCGAGAGGACTCCAGCCCAATTTAAGTACATATAAGCTGTTCTGGTTTTCTAAATCAATATATCAAATTGACTAATATATATCTCAATCCACATGATAATGATAAAAATGATGAATCAAGTGCACTAAGGTTGATCACACTGTAATACACTGATTATAGACTAGATAAGTGTATTAGAGTGGATCCCCAATAATACATGTATCATGAACAAGCTAGAAGAAAATAAAGCTTGTAAAAAAACTAGGCTATAATAACAGCGAAAATCAAATATAAAAAAATATAAATAAGGAAGAGAATGATAAAACATCAACTAAATATACCTTCAGTCTTGGTGTAGCAACCATCCCCCATAAATGTGTCATACCTTCATATAATACCTGCAGAGATCACCGGGTCCTCAGGGGACTAGCAAGATACATAAAAGATGCCTACAATGACAGTATATAACATGCAAGGTACAACAGGAAGCAACTGCTAGAACAGGAATAAAGATCACATGGAAGACTCTATAGATCATGACACATGTCATATGAAAAGTAATATTAAGTATGGCTATGAAGGAATCAAATGACCATAGCCCGGCTGTGGTACTCCCGGTCCTATAGCTAGTAGCCCAGTTGTGGTACTCCCTAACTATAGTAAGTCTCTATCGTAGTCCTGTCGTGGGTCTCCCGAGTCGAGAGTGGTCAAGTAGCCAATTCTAGTATCAGTAGAGGGTCAAGTCAAGGTAACATGGAACATGAGATCAAGTCAAAGTATCATGGCACATGTGATCTTCAAGTAAACAACGGTATCGAAGTCTGGTATGAAAACATAACTAATGAAGAAAGTAAATGATAACAAGTAATAGACATGAAAATAAATCATGGCAAAAGTGCAAATATAGACTAAAAATGAGACATAAACAAAAAAGAATAATAAGAACATGTAGGTAAATGGACTGTACAAAGTTGGCAAAGTATACTTGTTTGGTGTAGAATCGTCCATGTCCAAATAAACAACTAGTAAATCAATGAGCCACGAAAGTTGAACTTTCGCAAACGCCTTCGAATGCTGAAATAGACATCACCAACAATCTTGTCATAAAATAAATGTCTAAGTTTGACTACCCATAAGTCTAATTATGGACACAGGAGCAAAACGATAATTTCGAACCAAAATAGTATCCGTCGTTAGACCCACTTTGTACCGAAAAGCATGCCAGAACCTTTGGTCTCTAAAGTCAACAAATTATATACATACGAGTCTAGTTTTTTGATATGAACTCAACGGTATGTCCAATTTTGGATTATGATAAGTCGTGTACAAAATTGCCCGTTGAGTCGAATTACGGGTCTGCCAAAATAGCGTTCTGGTCGACCTTCTCAGAATCGGACCAAACTTGGCTCACAGGACCAAAAAAATAATATGGGTCCATTGGCACAAGTTTCGTCGCGATGTGACGAATGTGCACAAAGTAATTGAAATTTTTACAAAGGGGCCGATACGGTAATTTTTGAAGGATACACATCGAATTCGTCGAGCATACGCAACCAATTCGAGTTCCGTCAAAGCCCACACATCTGCAACATTCGTACGCACCTTTCGATGCATTCTGATTGCGACCAAGTCACCCGGATTGTCGGGACGGACCCTGTATCGAGAAAAGTTCCAAGTTTTTTAAAACAGTTTTCATATTTTTTTTCCTCGATTTTCTATCAAAATTATCTTAGAATACACAACGGAATAAATTAAAGTAAGTTATGGATTTTAAATCCATTTAGGTTGTCTAAAACATTGTTCAGAAAGTTTTCTAAAGTTTCCATTCGGTTGATAATAATCAACCTTCCAAAACTAGTCCCTTGAATCAAAACTTTATTCTGTTTGGAACAGTTTTTTCAGGATTTTTGGGGAAATGTTTTGGTCGTTCTAACGCGATTTATGAAAATCTATTTGAAGGGACTAGAAGAGGTTAGGTTTCTGTACATACCAGAGAAAACAATTTTGAATTTGATCACAAATCGAGGGAGGAATCATACCACGAAGTTGGCGTCTCATCATGTTGCTGCTGCTTTTGCTGCGCTGTTCGTGCCCGGCCGGCAGTGCCTCGACGTCGGGAGATGTCGCTAGGTGTACGGGGTGTCGGGGGACATACGGGGGTGGCGATAGGGCTTTTGGCTAGCTAGAGTTTCCCTCTCCTTCTCATGCTCTCTTTATATATTTTGCAACTGTGCGGTAGGGACAAGGCTTGTATTTTGGGCCATGTGGAAGATTCGCGAGATTTTCAATGAAAATCTCATGCGATCTTCATTGTTTATATATATATATATATATATATATATATATATATATATATATATATATATATATATATATATATATACCTGGTTCCAAAATATATATATATACACCCAAAAATTTAATACAAATTTCTAAAATTTTCTAAACCAAAAAATAACTTATAAAATATTTTTAGTAAAATCTTGTTCAAAAATACTTAACATATAAAATAATATTTACTTTCTAGTTTTGCTTTTACAAAAGAAATCATATAATTAATTACTAAGCTAATTAATAAATAAGAAATACTAAAAATATATTTAATAAAATATAATAAAACTTCTACAAAAATTAGGGGGTTTATACTTAACAAATAATAACAACAATATCTCTATAGCTTGAATTCACACTTACATGTATGCTCACATATTAATCTAAGAAAATCTTATGATAAGAATATTTATATATATTAAATATTTATACACTAATATTTATGAAGGATGTCACATTTGACTGATTTCCATATATATAGGAAGTGAATATGGCTAGGCCTTCTCTAGCATGGCCAAACACTAGTCAAAGCATACCTCTGCACTAGTTGTGCCAAAGTCCTAGTCAATATGCATCTCAAAACTTAACCATAACTAAGGCTATATAGATATATAGTATTGGCTATTATAAATATAATCATATATATACAAAATTGTATTTAAATTACTACAAGCAAATATGCTTTCTCGGCGTTTAATTTCCCGATGTTTGTGTTAACGTCGTCTTAGACATAATATACCGATGGTATATCATAACGTTGATAATGTGCGACGTTTTCTCATAAATGTTAAGAATTTTCTACATTACTTTTATGATATTTATGATAAAGTTGGTGTAGATATAATATACCAACGTACCTCAATAAATGTCATATAATTAGCCGACGTTTGGTTGTAAACGTAGGAAACATATGACCAATTTGTATTAACATTAGTTTATTTTGGCTGAAAAAAGGAATATAGGAAATCTAGTTTATTTTGATATTTATTTTGACTTAAACAAAGAGAACAAAACATCAACAAAGAAAAGGAAACACTCTGAAATCCCTCTCCTAATTTGGTTCCCTCTCATATTTTGAACCCTTTCTACTTCCCGAATCCCACCTATTCATCCACACCCATCTCCTCTACGAGAAAACCCTATCTAGCTGCCCATAAACTTCTCCTTTCTGCTCCTATTGAGAAACATTTAGTCGGCTACCCCAAATTTGGCGGCCCTGAACCCTAGCTGACTGCCCCGAACCCTAGTTGGCTGTCGCTCGATCCCGAACCCTAGCTGGATGCCCCGTGGAGCCTAGAATTTCTTCGCAACCTCGAAGCATCACCTAAAGATTTTAAACGATTGAAGAATAAAATTCCTTAGATGTAAGCATCTGCTAAATTTTTACTGAATTTCATCACGTGTTGTCTATTATTTTTATTGATCCTAGAAAAGATATGTATGATTGATCAGGATCGGTACTGGCTTAGTTGTTCTCTGTCCATGAATATATAGTCTACCTATCCACATATTTCTATCCAAAGTCCACATTAAAATGTAGCCCAAAAACCCAAATAATTTGGCCCAAACAGTTTTGTCAGAACTCAGGCAGAACTCGGCCCGAGTTTGTGTCATGACCCGCTCCCGAATAATCAGACACGAGTCGGACACGCCCAGTCTTCATCGTTAGACACGACGAAGTAAGCTTTACCAAGCTAGGAAAATCTAACCAAATAAACATGAATGTGCACAATCACAACATCTATAACGTTCCCAGAATGATCACCATAATCCACCAATCATAATATCATAAAAGTACTAGAAAAACACTATGAACTCATAATATACAATATCTAGAGGAAGAGCTAAAATAATCTAAACATGAAACCTCAAGCTAAGTCATGGCTCCATCCTGCTCAGCTAATATCTTGGGCTCTGGCCAATAACGTAGAATGACATCCTGCAAGAATACCTACAACATATCCAGTCAGGAGCGAAGCTAAGCATATCCAAGGAAATGAACATGAACATCATGGTATGAAAATGAGTACAGGAAAATATAAAGTACGAGAAAAGAGAACATGACATGAATCCTGAACATGAATACTAAAAAGTAAATACAGGGAACATGAAATGAAACCTGAACATGAGATACACAATGAACCTGACATGTGCAATATATCAAAATACATCCAGAGTGTGTGATCGACTTGGGTAGATTCAGGAAACATGAAATGGTACGGCTTCGGTCCCGCGTGCACGATGCGGGGCCTAAGCTATTCACATGAATAGTAACTCGGGTTTGATCACACATCTATAGTATTTTCCCTCCCAGACACAAGTAAACTCAGGGAACAAGATACAAGACAATCTCGTGAAATATCGTGTCAACAAGAAGATACAAGCATGAATACAAGACATAAAGAAATGGACAAGTCCGAGGAGTATACTTGCCTTGCTCAGGGTGATCAAGTGTAGGAAAATCTTTGTAAGTCCACCTGATATAATAGGTACAAATTGGTTAAGCTCTAAACCAATGCATTAGCTTCCTGAATCAACTTCTAACTAAAGTTTGCTAGCTATTAATATAATCCTTGCTAACTATATATAATTAAAATAATATGTTAACTATATATAATTAACAAGAAAATAATATGTTACTATCTAGATAACAATTTGAATCTAAATAACTTACTATATAGAACATCCACTATTCTAATAGGTTTTCATTTTATGAAGTAATATGTAGAAGGTACTTTAATCTTATTTATTTGAAAATAATTACTAGCTAAAGTATTTAGCAAGAGAAAATATATATATTAAATTTTTTTACACATTAATCTTAATAATATTTAAAGGATAGCAACATTTCTAATCACACTGGAAGTTTCACATTAATAAAGGATAACGAGATTCCAGCCCAAAATTTATCAATACATATATGTAGTTATGATCTTAACTAAAGTATTAACTCTTAACTTCAAAGGCTCAAACACCAAACTCAACCCAAAACTTAGTTCCTGGCTCAACTTCAAAATGCAGCTGACAGTCCTAGAGAGAATTTAGATAGACTGTATTTTAGAGCTGGCTCGTACACAAACCCAATGTTCAGCTTATTTTTACGCTGCTCAATCCCAATACTTGCTTAACACAACCCATTTACTCAACTCAGCAATATACCCCAGCCCAGTATACTCAGCAACCATACAAGACCTGACCATCATTTTAATTCCAACAACTGAACTCAAGCATCAACATAAAAGATAACTCAACTAAAATACATACAACCAAGAAGCTTAGGAAAAATATACACATACCTTCCCATTCACCCTAATTCAATATAACTATAATCTGAACTACAAATTAACCCAAATAATCCTAAAATCGGATCACACAAATGGAAAACTATACAGAAACTAACTCCAGAAAATAGGTGTACAAACTAATCCAAAGGTTAAGGATTAATACAATACAACCCAGCCATTGCACACACAACCAAAGTCTATCTGACCTATACAAAGAACCCCAAAGACACCTGCAAAAATCTAACTCCTGTTAGATCAATTCACTTCAATTCAAAATCCTATCTCTGATTCAAACAACACATCTAACCCCTAGATTATACACACAATATACCAACTAATTTTTAAAAAAAGAACATACCACCCAATCAATAAGAATATACAACTGTTTGCCATTAAAATCTTTTGATTGTAAATTTCAATTACAAACAGAACATTGTTACAATGTAGGACTTAGACGTAATCCTAGGAGTACACTTTTATTTATCTGGGTCCCTTGTACCGATGGAGCGAGTGATAATGCGTTGACTCCGTTGACGATCTGACGACGGTTCTCGGTTCTCTGAAGGTCTGAGTTGCTCTGGGTGCTGGAGCATGCGGAGAGGAAGAAGACGTTGAGTGTCTGTATCTGCCTCTCTGTATATATGTATGTCGGTCGTTGTGCGATGTGTGTCAAAGAAGGAAATAATCTCTCTATTTATAGTCTTGCAGGTTGGCTGCTCATGCGCGCATATGCAGGATACGGCTGTTTGTGGGGATGCCACGTGGTGATAGCTGATGGAGGCGCATGGACGATGTGCTCTGATTGAGGAGTTGAACCCTTCTAGTTGCTGTCGTGGGCTGCGGCAGAGCTGACACATAGCAATGGAGAGGATCTTTCAGTTGCTGAGATCTTGGGTGATTAGCACCCCTTCATAGGTTGAATCAAGTCAAAGGATGCGTGTCGTAGGTCCATAGCTCGAAGATCTCAGATTTGGTGGGGAGTAATCTGATAGGATGCGCCTGGGATTGGGCGCATGAGGAGGCTTTATCTCGTAACCTTCAGGAGTCATAAACCAGTCGGGGCGCATGGCTTTTGAGGCGCATACGGGGCTTCGGTAGTGACTTTACTTCTGTCTTTAGGGATCAGAGAAAAGTCTGAGGCGCACAGCTTTTGAGGCACATGCAGAGATTTGGGCGCATGGCTGCGGAGGCACATACGAGATGGTTAGGCGGCCACGTGGCTTGTAACCGCCGAAGGGGAGCAATGATGATGCTGACGTCGGCGACTTTTTGTCTTCTAAAAAAGCTGTCAATCGTTCAGTCCTCGGGGGACGTGCTGCCAACTCTGTCAGACTTCAGCATTTAATGTTCTTTGACAGGTGATGGGCTGTTGAGTGGGCGCATCGATCTATGTTCCACTAGGTACATGGGGACGCATGGGGGCGCATCCTCATAAGGCGCTTGGTGCTGATGGGCGCGTCTGTATGATGCGCGGTCTTCATTGGTCCGTCTGTTGAGTTCTTCGAGTCATTAATGGCTCTCTGACTTAGCTGAATTCGAAGGGGTGAATTCATCATCATGAATACAACTTTATTGCACTAACTTCGGGAAGGTTGCCACTTGGCGTATGGGTTTGATTTGCCCTGGCCTATGAATAGCAACGGTTTGAGAGAGTTTTGTTGCCTCTCCCTTAACTTCTCGACGAAGATGGATTCGACTGATCCTTCTCCTTGGCAAGACGTTATACTGTGGGTGATGGTTCTCTTTGTTTGAAGAAGCTTTGATGGTGAACTCCTTCAGAAGATAAGAGCCCCAGGCTGGTAAATGCGCCTGTGCAATGACGAGGAAGTGATTCACTCTAACGGGGCGGAGTGATGCACTGGGAGACAGGCACAGCATGTTGCAACTGCTGGAACACAGACTGCCTTGGTGGTGGAGCCACTGTCTTATGGCAGCAACATTTGATGACGACCGGAGCACAAGTGTGCCCTGTGAGGGGCGTATTATGATTGTCGATCGGCTCTCCTGATCGACGTTTGTGAATGATCATATTACGCAAATCGTTAGAGGAGAGTGCCACCTTCACACCCCCATCAGGCGCATGGTAAGGCCAAGCGTCGGGGTGGTCAAGTGAGAGTGCCACCTTTACACCCACATCAGGCGCATGGCAAGGCCAAGCGTCGGGGTGGTCAAGTGAATATTACGCCCCTTGATCCAACACCAAACAGGCGCTCAGATCAGTAGTAGGGGTACAACACTTAAAGTGACCTGAACGAACCTCGGACGCACAACCAGTGGAGGCACGGGAGTTCAAGACCACAGGGTTTGCCTTGCTCGACTTGGTTGCGAACGCAGTAGATGCGTCCAAGTGCGATAAGGGCTTTGAAGGTTGGCTCGTTTCTGGCACAGAAGCACCCGAGTGGACCTTGTATAGCCTACCATCAGCAGTGCGCATGATTATGAGCGCATGCTTCTGGTTTGCCGTTGGCATAGCACGTTTGAGGCGCATGGCCCGTGCCGCCTTGGACTTCTTCGTACCAGCCCGCTGGGGCGTATAGTACTCAGAGTCCAAATTATCCTTGCCATGACAGTGAGTGAAGAACTTGCAGCTAATCCAGACGAAGAGAAGAACTGCTATAACTTTTTGGGGCTCGAACGGGCTCCTTGGATAACGGGCTCCCTTTTCTTTATTTATTTTGGTGCCCTTTTCAAAGGAGGCAAGAGGGCTCTATATATAGAGTAGAATGAGACCTCTCTTCTTCTCCTTTCTGATGTGGGATTAAAAGCAAGATCTTTTCTTTTTCATGCTTGTACAAGACCCCCTTCAAAGTTTTTAAAACTTTTGGACAAGTTTGAAATACTTTGAATGAGAAGCATGAACAGTAGAGCTATTTAGGTGTGACAATCCTATCAGAGGTAGTATGGATGTGATAGGTTTGGGTACTTCTACTGGGGAATTTATGTGGACTTATCATCCTTGGCGCATCTTGGTTTTAGGTACAGATAATAAGTTGAGAGAGAGAGAACCAACATATTTACTCAGAGGTAGTATGGACATGATAAATATGAGATTGATGGTAGAGCTTTCCTACTCATAGGTGTTATGGACTTGGTAGGAATGACTCTGGAGGGAGATACAGAAAACTACTCAGAGGTAATATGGACATGGAAGTTCTGCTGGGGATGTAATCCTTTACTTTTAAATAAAGAATACAGAGTTTTTGGTGGTGCGTTCCTTTTTGCTGTCATGAACTTGATGATTTGTGTGGACCTATTATCTTTTGCGCACCTTGGTTTTTAGGTACAGATAATAAGTTCGAGAGAACCGACATGCTTGTTCAGAGGTGACGTGGACGTGGCAAATATGGGGTTCAAATGATGGAATCTTCCTACTCAGAGGTGTTATGGACGTGGTAGGAATAACTCTGGGGGATACGCGGAACTACTCAGAGGTAATATGGACGTGGAAGTTCTGCGATCAATGTACGGCAATGCAGGGATTGTCTGTACGGGATATTTACTTAGAGGTAATGTGGACATGGTAAACATGATGGGTAGCGTAGTCTTACGGAGCGTAAGATTCTGCTTTATAGGGTATAGGGGAACAACTCAGAGGTAATGTGGACATGGTTGTCCTTCTACTGGAGGATAGAATGCCACGAAACTGCTGGGTTCCGGAAGCGTAAGATTTTGTAGAAGGGAATTGTACGTGAGCCCTGATGATTGGGTCCACAGACTCCCTTGTTGGGTGAAGATAGAGGTGCATGTCTTAAGGATGTCAAGAGTAGTACTTCTTTAGGAACTTGCCGTTGATGGGTATCATGAACAAGTCCCCATTGGATTTGGCGAGGCGGTAAGCACCGTTTAAGTATACCTTCTCTATGATGAAAGGTCTCTCCCACTTGGGCTCGAACTTTTCTGGTGTCTTGTGAGTCAACACCATCGGCCCTGACTGCCCGAACCAGGTCGCCTACTTGGAAAGTCCTCTGCTTGACCTTCTTGTTGAAAGCCTGTGATATACGGGCTTGATAGAGTTCGATGCGCTGTTGATCTAGGAGACATTTTTCATCAAGTGCCTCCAATTCTCGCAGACGGTGACGTTGATTGTCTTCCTCTGTTAGTTGATTTGTGATTGCTATACGGAGTAAGGGTATCTGGATCTCGAGAGGCAGTACCGCTTCGCTCCCGTAGACCAAGAAAAATAGTGTGCTGCCCGTCGGGGTCCGTACCATTGTGCGGTAGGCCCAAAGGCATTTACCGAGCTTTTCGTCCCAGTCGCGTTTGTTGGATGACACGACCTTTTTGAGTAGCTTGATGATAGTCTTGTTAAATGCCTCGGCCAATCCGTTTGCTGTCGGATTGTAGGCGGTTGATGCCACGTTTTGAATGTGATTCTTGTCACAGAATTTGCTGAAAACATGGCTGATGAACTGAGGACCGTTATCGTGGATAATCCTCCGAGGTACCCCGAAATGGTAGATGACATGGTGCTTGATGAAGCTGATCACCCTAGAGCTCTTCACTTCCGCCAGTGGAACTGCTTCTGCCCATTTGGAGAAGTAGTCGGTGATGGCTAGGATGAAGCGGTGTCCCCTCGATGAAGGAGGGGTGATCGATCCTACAATGTCCATGACCCAGGCTTCGAAGGGCCAGGAGGCGACCGTAGGATGTAGTGGTTCTGACGGTGTATGGATGAAGTCAGCGTGAAGCTTGCACGCATGGCACTTTTTAGCATAGTCCACAGCGTCGGCTGCCATGGTTGGCCAGTAGTAGCCCATGCGTCGCAGTCGATCCTGCAACTTAGGGCCAGGTTGATGGGCCTCGTAAGTTCCATCGTGAGCTTCTCGAAGGGCTTCGGCTGCTTCTTCGTTGGACAAACATCGAAGGAGAAGTCCATCTAGGAGCGTCGATACAGCATTTTAGTAGCTATATCGTAATAGAATCGAAGGGAGCACCTCTTGACTGAGACGACTTCTTTTGGGTCCTCTGGGAGACTTCCGTAGACAGCAAAGTCGATGAACGGGAATCTCCAGTCTCGGACACTAACACCAGCACTTGTTGATATGGCATGGGCCATTCGGGAGCATAGGTTATTTTTAGGACAGACCAAGTCTCGACCCACTACCGTGACGTAATGTTGAGTCCCGAGGGGTGCTGCCAATGAGGCTGCGAGGCCAGCCAGAGCGTCAGCCTCCAAATTTTGTAAACGAGGTACATGTTCGATGAAGAACTTGGTGAAGGTTGAAATGATGTTCAATACAACTTCATGGTAAGGAACCAGATCTTCATGGCGAACTTCGTACTGTCCTCTGATCTGGTTAACGACGAGTTTTGAGTCAACGTAGGCTTCCAGATGATTCACCCCCAGCTGTTGTGCTAGCTGGAGTCCCATGATGAGCACGTTGTACTCGACAACATTGTTGGAGCACGGCTTCGAAAGGGAGTAGGCACGCTGGATGACCATCTGATCGGGAAAGACTAAGACTACCCCCACTCCTGCGATGATATGGCCTTTGGGGCCTGTTCTTGAAGCACCATCAAAAAACATTCGCCAGACGGAGCTTTCTTCGGTGACGTTAGATTCTTGGACCACATCCGGGATGTCTTTATAGAGTCTTGAGGACTCTGGGATGGGGTATGCAGCAAAAAAGTCGGCCAGAGCCTGACCCTTGACGGCTTTTTGTGGAACGAACACCATATTGTATGGTGTTAGCAGGATCGCCCATGTAGCTAGCCGGGAGTTTAATGACCCTGGCTTCGTCATGAGAACTTTGAGTGGATTGACTCGGGAGATGACATGAATTGTCTGGCCTGAGACATAATGGCGAGTCTTCTGGATAGCAAATACCAAAGCCAAATACTCTTTTTCAACGGGGTTGTACCGGTGTTCGGCCCCGATTAGTGTTCTACTGAGGTAGTAGATAGCTTGCTCATAGCCTGCATCGCTGTTCTGAGCCAGCAGAGCGCCGAAGGAATGATCCATGGCACGAACGTAAAGGAGAAATGGTTTGCCGACGACGGGTGCCAGCAGGACTGGCGGGCTCATCAAGTAAGCCTTGATATCGTCGAAAGCTTTTTGACATTCCTCTGTCCAAACGTAAGAGACTCCCTCCTTCATGAGTTGGGTGAAGGGTTGACATTTCCTGGAAAGGTTTGCTATAAACCTCCGGATGTATGCCAGACGCCCCTGCAGGCCTCGAAGTTCTCAGAGGTTTTTTCGGAGGGTCCATGTCAAGGATGGCTTTGGTCTTCTCGGGATCGACATGAATGCCTTTCACCGTGATAATGAAGCCCAAGAATTTTCTGCTAGAAACCCCTAGGAAGGATTTAACGGGGTTCATCTTGAGTTGATGTGCTCGCATGAGATCGAAGACTGTCTTAAGGTCTTGTAGGTGATCTCCTTTGAGACGGCTCTTGACTGCGATGTCATCAACATAGCATTCGACTGTCTTGCGAAGATGCTGACGGAAGATGGTGCTCATAGCTTGTTGGTATGTCGTACCAGCGTTCTTCAAGCCGAAGGGCATCACTGTGTAGCAGAAGACTCCCTTCGGAGTCTTGAATGACGTGTGTTTTACGTCATCGGGGAACATCTTGATCTGGTTGTAACCCGAATACCCGTCCATGAAGGACATGCGTTCGAAGCCACATGTGTTATCGATCATCACGTCGGTGATTGGAAGCGGGAATTCGTCCTTTGGGCAAGCAGTGCTGAGATCCCTGAAGTCGATACAGACTCGTATCTTCCCATTCTCCTTGGTGACAGGGACGACGTTGGCCACCCAATCTGGGTGTTGTTCTTCACGGATAAACCCGCTGGTCAGGAGTTTGTCTACTTCCTGATCGATAGCATTCATGATGTTAGGACGAAAACATCGATGTTGTTGCTTTATAGGCTTGGCATCAGGTAAGATGTTAAGCCTATGCATCGCGATCTGTAGATCAAGTCCCGACATATTTTCGTAGCTCCAAGCGAAGACATCGATATATTCTTTATCCAGCTGGATTAAAGATTCTCGATCTTCTCCTTTTAGCCTTTTGCTGATGAAGATGGGTTTGGAAGAAGATCCATCCCCAAGGTCGATCTGTTCGACTTCGTCTTCGGTAGGGGGTTCGCGTAATTTAAAATGAGACTCCCACTGTTCTCCTAGGCATTGAGCCCAGGGTTCTTCTTCGAAGAATTCTGGCATTTGGTCTTTGCCTCCATCTTCTTGAGATTGTGCAGATGTCATGTTGGCTGATAGCACTTTCTTGAAGACTGATCCGATACTGGTATCAGAATCCCAAGTTGATGCTTCGGATGAATGAGAATGTTCTAGTTCTTCTGCCTCCGAACTCTCTGGAGTTGACGGCGGCATGACATAGCCCACCCCCCGTCGAGTTCGATGATAGTAGTCCTGCGGCTTTCCTTTAGGTGTTGGAAGCCAGAGAGAAAGACGTCGACCCTTGCCGTAGTTCAGGCCTTTGTTGCTTTTTAGGTCGTAACCCATCTTTTGGATGAGGTACTTTGCCTTGTCCGTGTACCGATAGACTTGTATTCTGCCGGTATCTGGTTCTTGCTCGGGTAGCGGGAGGTCTTGATGACGCTCGACTTTGCCGAAGATGATGGATTCTTCGTCTCGATTCCGCGGAGGGACTACAAAACAGACCCCTTGGGATGGGACTACTCGATTTACATGATGGACGGTCGTTATTTGTGTTTGCAACGACCGTATAGCGTTATCTAATGTATACATAGTATTCCAATGTGGAAGACTAGAATAATTAAAAGACACTCTATTATTGAGAAAACACGAGATTTTGTCCTGCAGGATTATATTGTCCAGAGAGGGTGCATCTATCAGCAGAGATATATTCTCCTAACTCTTCATCTGTGAGTACTGGGATTGGATCGGGAGAGTCCACTACAGCTTTGATCTTAGGGTCCAAGAGGGCTATGTGGGCCTTCTCCGGCAGCTTGGATAAGACAGATGATTGCGACGGTTTGCCCTTAAGACGCACCTTCAGAGGTGCCTCAACAGCGCCTTCGGTGATTGGTGCCTTCCCCTGTAGTTTTGCCACAAGGGGAGCCGATGTTTGAGGCGGCTTTCCCTTGAGCCGTATCTTCAAACGAGCTTCAGTAGGTGTTCTACCTGGAGCAGTTGGTGCTTTTCCAGGTAGCTTGATGTTCATGGGAGGCAACGTCTGAGGCGGCTTCCCTTTGAGTCGAATTTTTAAAGGAGCGTCGAAAATCATCTCTGGCTCCATGTCGGGCTCTGCTGCCGTTTCTGCTTCATCGTCAACATCATTGGCTTCCTCCTCGTCGGGCGACTTCTACAAGGTAGAATCAGTGAAGTAGGCTTCGACCCCCTTGAAAGGGTTAATGTCCGCGAACTCCGTCCGGATGATGTCATTGGTGGACACGTACTTCATACATTGGTGGAGTGTATATGGCACTACCATGTACTCATGCAGCCACGGACGACCCAGTAGGAGGTTGTAGTTGACGTCAGCGTCCACGACATAGTAAGTCACCTCGGTTCTGAGGTTACCGATATGGCACTTTAGCCGTATTTTGCCCAGCGGCTCGCTTTTGCTAGCATTGAAGCCACTGATTGTTGTGTTGGAAGGCGCCAGATGGTACATTGGGATCCCCAGTATTGAGAGCAGCGTCTTTGGGATGATGCTAAAGGAAGACCCTGGATCGATCTGAATCCGCTTCACCTTGACGGAACCGATATACCCTGTATAATACAGCGGGCTGTTGTGTCGGTTGTACTTGAGCAGCATGTCTTATTGGATGAAGGTTATGTTGGAGATAACTTCATCCGCACAATGACAGTGCATACATGTAGTCGGGAGATCTTCAGGCTGCTTGACATGACTGATGAAGGACTCAGCATCCTTCAGAGCTTCACAAAGAGCTTCACGAGTGTCCTTGGAAAGGCGAAGAAGCTCAAACAGAGATAGGCGGGCATGAGTACTGGCAAATTGTGCTAGTATGTCGAAGTTGTGGGGCTTGGCTAGCCCCGAAGCATTCTCCTTTCGCAGAGGCTTGTCGAAACGGGCCTCTACATGCTTCTGCTTATTGGCTGCTGGAGGCTTAGATGGGCCCTCTTTCTGGGCAGCAAGGACGGTGTAAGGAGGCACCACCTCGACGGCAGCTTCTTCGGGTTGGGCGTTCTGATGTGAACGCGTCTGTACAGGAAGTGCCTCTTCTGCAGAGGAAGAGACCATGCGGCAAGACTTGATCTTTCTGCCTTTAGTTTTGGAGACAGAGCGTACCTCCGGTTGAGTAACCTCGGAGACGAGATCAGGGTGAACCCACAAGACCTCTCCCCGAGATGTGGTGACTGGGATGAGTCCACTCACGTTGTCACGAGTAGGTGGTAAGTTAACCATCTCCATTGTCGTCTTAGGGATGGGAACGATACCATCATGTGTTGTGGTTGGCGGCAAGGTGCTAAATGAGAGTGACACCAGGTTGGCCAAAACCGTTTTCTCCTCGTAGTCGACGGAGATAACATCCGTATTGATCATGCGCTGGATGTAGTTTTTGAGGACGTAGCAGTCCTTAGTTGGATATCCGACAAACCGATGGTAGTGACAGTACCTCGGATTGTCCACTTTTCCAACCTCGTTGGGACGCTTTGGGTCTGGCAACTTGATCTTGTTACCCTGCTTCAGTATCTCGAAGAGTTGCAGGGTGTCTTCATCGTTGAAAGAATAAACCTCCTTTGTCCTTGGTACAAGTGGAGGCTTCTGAGTAGGCACTGATGCACCTTTTATGGCATTAACAGTCAATGCCTATTTCCCCTTCATCTCTCGTCCCGGGTTGTTGGCTGCAGGCCGTTTCCCATTGTCCTCAAAGGCAGGAAAACTAACTCCCACAAGGCGAGCATTGGACGCCTTCTTTTCTGCTGCTTCGGCTTCGATGATCAAGGAACTCCAGTCGGGAGGAGGAGTAGAGTTGAGCCAGAGTTTGACTGCGGACAGCATGTTTATGCTGCAGGAGGAGAGGAGTGCATGTTCTGGCATGCCGGGGGCAGTCTGAAGCAGGCCTGTCGGAAGCGTTCGATGAATACTCGAACTGTTTCCTTCTCTTTCTGGCGTATCTCTATGAGGGACGCCATTGTCATGTCCTTCCCGCCGTCGTAGAAACGGTCGAGAAAGAGACGCGTCAAGTCGTTGAAGGAAGATATAGAGTTATCGGAGAGGCTGCAGTACCAGTCGTACGCCACTCCTTTCAGTGCCCCGACAAATATGCTGGTGAGTAGTGCGTCCTCCTTCGGGAGATGTCCCGTTTGGGACTGGAAGTACGTCAGATAGTGACGCGGAGAGTCCTTCCTATCGTACGGCGTTAATGTTTGTGGTTTATACTTAGGATGATAAACCACTTTGTTCCATTCGAGGGGATAAGGTTGGGGGATCCCCATCTTCTGGCGCTCCTTTTGTCTGTTCTTGGACTCAAAGCGCTCGCGCAAGTCCCTGGTCATCTCTACCACGTCTTCCGTGGAGCTGGGAGTCGGGGAAGGTGGTACAGCCTGGAGTTGAGCATTTGATGGCTCCGACGTCCGAGGTACTTCATGGCGATCCGTATCCAAGGATACCCGTTGAAGGGGTACACTTGATTCTCCATTGGCCCCTGGGTCAGCACCGGTAGAAGGTGCCCTGGCCAAAGCTGACCGTATCTCAAACACTGCTTGAGTCAGTGTTTGCATGGAGACAGAGAGGGTTTTGAGTCCTCCCTCTAGGGTATCCATGCGCTGGACGAGGTCTACTGGCGGCACATCCGGCTTGGTATCACCCCCAGTCATGTATACTGTCATGACACGGCTGGAGTCGGATGGGTCAGTTCAGGCTTCGCTTTCGTCCTCGCTCTCTTGTAGGGGAGTTGCCTCTCCTGGAGCTTCGTCCTGGCTACCCCCAGCTATATTTTGGAGGACACCCTCGTCTTTGGAAGAAGTATCCGCGAGGGCCTGGTTACCCCCAGTTCTGTCTTTGAGGACTTCTTCGTCTTCGAGACGCAGATCCACAGTGGCTAGACTACCCCCAGCTACATCCGGGAGGCTGACTTCCACCCCAGCTGTGCTCTGGAGGACATCTTCATCTTCAGAAGGAGGATCAACAAGGGCTTGACTACCCCCAGCTTCCTCCAAGATCTTCTTTCTCCCCCGAGTGCCTTCAAACACTCCGGAGGACATGACAATTGTCTTGGTTTTCCTCGGCTGGCTCTTGGACAAGGACGAGGAATTGCCAGTCGCCTTTCGGACTGACGAGGAGTTAGAGATTACGTTGCATGAAGCAACCTTTAGTTCTGGCTCCTCTTTTATTGGCACCTTCTTCCCGAGGCGATGTCGGAGGTGTGTTGATGATTGCAGCCACTGGAACACCAACTGTCTTGGTGGAACTGCTGCCTTGCAACAGCAGTTGATGGTGACTACAGCACAAGTGTGGCCTGTGAGGGGGGCATTGTGCTTGTCAGTCGACTCTCCTGATCGGTATTTGTGAGTGATCACGTTACGCAGATCGTTAGAGGAGAATGCCACCTTTGCACCCCCATCAGGCGCATGGCAAGGCCAAGCGCCGGGGTGGTCAAGTGAATGTTGCACCCCCTGATCCAACACCAAACAGGCGCTCAAATCAGTAATAGGGGAACAACATTTATAGTGACTTGAACGAACCTCAGACGCACAACCAGTGAAGGCACGGGAGTTCAAGACCACAGGGTTTGCCTTGCTCGACTTGGTTGCGAACGCAACAGATGCGCCCAAGTGAGACAAGGACTTTGAAGGTCGACTCATTTCCGGCGCAGAAGCACCCGAGTCGACCTTATATGGCTTACCATCCGCAGCACGCATGATTGTGAGCGCATGCTTCTGGTTTGCTGCCGGCATAGCATATTTGAGGTGCATGACCCGTGCTGCCTTGGACTTCTTCATACCAGCCCGTTGGGGTAAATAGTACTCAGAATCCAAATTCTCCTCGCCACTACAGCGGGTGAGTCTGTCAAAGACAGAGACCTTATATGGTGCATCAGAGGTGATGTGCAGGGCATTAGCTGCGCCCCTGCTCCGTCGATGCATCTTTCTCGCTTAAGAGGGAGATGGCTGGGGGATGTGGTCAGCCGCACGTTTTCCCGAGAGATGTGCTGCACCAGTGGGCGCATCTTGGTTGCTGAGGATGACAGCGGAAAGGGAAGGCTGCATTGGCGCATCCCCTTCAGTGGTGGTGCCGGAGGCGTCGACCTTGCGCACCCAGACTTGGCGAGTCTTCTTCGACTTCGGCAGCCGCTTCGAAGGACTCGTACTGCCTTCAGAGATGAACTCCTCATACGCCTGTTGATTGAGGCGTACGACCAGCGTCTGGTGGGAGGAGCCCACCTTCATGTCGTCAGATTATGACACAGCTTTCTCGGTAGAGGGGAAAGAGGTCCCCTGCAGAGTCGCCAGCTTGTTTCCCATTAAAATCTTTTGATTGTAAATTTCAATTACAAACAGAACAGTGTTACAAAGTAGGACTTAGATGTAGTCCTAAGAGTACACTTTTGTTTATCTGGTCCCTTGTGCCGATGGAGCGAATGGTAATGCGTTGACTCCGTTGACGATCTGACGATGGTTCTCGGTTCTCTGAAGGTCTGAGTTGCTCTGGGTGCTGGAGCATGCGGAGAGGAAGAAGACGTTGAGTGTCTGTATCTTCCTCTCTGTATATATGTATGTCGGTGGTTGTACGATGTGTGTCGAAGAAGGAAATAATCCCTCTATTTATAGTCTTGCAGGTTGGCTGCTCATGCGTGCATATGCAGGATACGGCTGTTTGTGGGGATGCCACGTGGTGATAGCTGATAGAGGCGCATGGACGATGTGCTCTGATTGAGGAGTTGAACCCTTCTTGTTGCTATCGTGGGCTGCGGCAGAGCTGACACGTAGCAATGGAGAGGATCTTTCAGTTGCTGAGATCTTGGGTGATTAGCACCCCTTCATAGGCAGAATCAAGTCAAAGGACGCGTGTCGTAGGTCCATGTCTCGAAGATCTCGGATTTGGTGGGGAGTGATCTGATAGGATGCGCCTGAGATTGGGTGCATGAGGAGGCTTTGGCTCGTAACCTTTAGGAGTCACGAACCAGTCGGGACGTATGGCTTTTGAGGCGCATGTGGGGCTTCGGTAGTGACTTTACTTTTGTCTTTAGGGATAAGAAAAAAGTCTGAGGTCCACGGCTTTTGAGGCGCATGCAGAGATTTGGGCGCATGACCGCGGAGGCATATGCGAGATGATTGGGCGGCCACGTGGCTTGTAACCGCCGGAGGGGAGCAATGATGATGCTGACGTCGGCGACTCTTCGTCTTCTGAAAAAGCTGTCAATCGTTCAGTCCTCGGGGGACGTGCTGCCAACTCTGTCAGACTTCAGCATTTAATGTTCTTTGACAGGTGATGGGCTGTTGAGTGGGCGCATCGATCTACGTTCCACTAGGCGCATGGGGACGCATGGGGGCGTATCCTCATAAGGCGCTTGGTGCTGATGGGCGCGTCTGTATGATGTACGGTCTTCATTGGTCCGTCTGTTGAGTTCTTTGAGTCATTAATGGCTCTCTGACTTAGCTGAATTCGAAGGGGTGAATTCATCATCATGAATACAACTTCATTGCACTAACTTCGGGAAGGTTGCCACTTAGCGCATGGGTTTGATTTGCCCTGGCCTATGAATAGCAACGGTTTGAGAGAGTTTTGTTGTCTCTCCCTTGACTTCTCGACGAAGATGGATTAGACTGATCCTCCTCCTTGGCAAGACGTTGTACTGTAGGTGATGGTTCTCCTTGTT
Organism: Iris pallida; assembly: GCA_029216955.1. Classification (NCBI taxonomy): domain Eukaryota; kingdom Viridiplantae; phylum Streptophyta; class Magnoliopsida; order Asparagales; family Iridaceae; genus Iris; species Iris pallida. The sequence continues at coordinate 204,791 of JANAVB010028197.1, forward strand.
CGAAGAAGCTTTGACGGTGAACTCCTTCAAAAGATAAGAGCCCCATCCTGGTTGATGCGCCTGTGCATTGACGAGGAAGTGATTCACTCTGACGGGGCAGAGTGATGCGCTGGGAGACAGGCACAGCATGTTGCAACTACTGGAACACAGACTACCTTGGTGGTGGAGCCACTGTCTTACGGTAGCAACAGTTGATGACGACCATAGCACAAGTGTGCACTGTGAGGGGCTTATTATGCTTGTCGGTCGGCTCTCCTGATCGACGTTTGTGAATGATCACATTACGAAAATCGTTAGAGGAGAGTGCCACCTTCACACCCCCATCTGCCGCATGGCAAGGCCAAGCGCCGGGGTGGTCAAGTGAGAGTGCCATCTTTATACCCCCATCAGGCGCATGGCAAGGCCAAGCGTCGGGGTGGTCAAGTGAATGCTGCACCCCTTGATCCAACACCAAATAGGCGCTCAGATCAGTAGTAGGGGTACAGCACTTAAAGTGACCTGAACGAATCTCGGACGCACAACCAGTAGAGGCGTGGGAGTTCAAGCCCACAGGGTTTGCCTTGCTCGACTTGGTTGCGAACGCAGTAGATGTGCCCAAGCGAGACAAGGACTTTGAAGGTTGGCTCATTTCTGGCGCAGAAGCACCCGAGTCGACCTTGTACAGCTTACCATCAGCAGCGCGCATGATTGTGAGCGCATGCTTCTGGTTTGCCGTTGGCATAGCACGTTTGAGGCGCATGGCCCGTGCCGCCTTGGACTTCTTCGTACCAGCCCGCTGGGGTGCATAGTACTCAGAGTCCAAATTATCCTTGCCATGACAGCGAGTGAAGAACTTGCAGCCAATCCAGACGAAGAGAAGAACTGCTGCAACTTTTTGTGGCTCGAACGAGCTCCTTGGATAACGGGCTCCATTTTATTTATTTATTTTGGTGCCCTTTTCAAAGGAGGCAAGAGGGCTCTATATATAGAGTGGAATGAGACCTCTCTTCTTCTCCTTTCCGATGTGGGATTAAAAGCAAGATCCTTTCTTTTCATGCTTCTACAACAACTATATCGAATTATAGGAAGAACGCAATCAACTGATACTAAGTAGACTCCTGCCCTTGCTAACTCCCAGTCCAAACCAGTCGATCCAAAAACTCAACGCAGACACGCACGCGGGTTGGACACAGCTACACCGGACACGAACGGTACTCCGATACGTACACTAGCCTTGGATACGAACACGACACTCCCAAACCCGGTTGATCCCATCTGGACACACCCCTTGCTGAAACAGAACCACACTCTAACCAATATCACATATTGTAAAATCAACAACGGCTCAGCCATCATGGTGAAGAATTTGAACGGTACCTGAAGAATGGTAATCCAGGATGGAGTGCATACGCAAACTCGAAGAATCAGTCGCGTTTCTTTGCGTGTCCAGAGCTGACCCAACATTGGTTGAGGCGTTTCCACAAATAGTTGATATGCAAGAATAATGAAAGATTATAAGAAGTGTTTCTTGATCCGATTCAAGAAGGAGAAGAAGAATTATCAAGAATTCGTAGAAATTAAGAGAAGTAATCACTGACCTGTTCTGATCTTAAAATCTTGATCGACAAGATCGATGAAGGCCGGAGGACTCGTGGCCGCGACAGCGACGGGAATGCCATTCCTTCGCCAGGCTACCACGAATCATAGATCGCCGGTGAAGAGTCACTGTCTACTCACACGGAGTCGTCGAAACTGTCGGTACGCGGTGGAGGAAAAGCCACCGGTCGATCGGTCACTGCCATTGTTTGCCGGGAGTTGTCACCAGTCATCGTCAAGGACGAAGGCTCCTTGTGCCAACGCTGGAAAGAACGCCAACTGGTCGCCACCGGCTGGCCGTGTGGAGAAATCTACCGATGGTCGCACATCATTGGAGAAATTCGTCGGTGCAGTAGTGGCACTTGTCGAACCTGGATCATTCGCCGCTCGGTGAAAGGTTCGTCTCTCTCGCCATGGCCTCCGTTATCGAGAAGAAACGAGTGCCGGTGGTCATCGCTAGAGATGGCCGCCGCTGGGATGTGGAGGCCGATCCCTAGCCGCCGTGCTCAGCGAGGTGCTGGTCGCCAGGGCCAACGCCATCGTTCTGAACAGATTAGGGTTAGGGTTCGGAGCTTGGATGAGAATTTGGGAAAGATAGAGGAATTTGGGGAGCTCGATTTCTCCCAAGATCTGGCTGAGATTGGAGAGTGGGTTTCTCTCTCCTCTGTGAGAGTTATAAAGAGAAATGAAAAAAATAGAATTTTGTAATTATGTCCCCCCTCCATACTATTTTCAGAAATCATCCAAATGTTGTTAGGAAAGTGGTAAAATTGTTAGAGAAGTTTGTTAGGACTTAGGGGACCACTATAATTTAGTTACTAGTGTCTCCTCCTCAATTTCTGAACCTCTTAAATAATTTTATAAACAAATAATTCTTTCATAAAATTAAAGAGACTAGTCAGGAAATTTTAATCCACAAAAGAATCTGAAAATTATTATTTCTAAGATTTTAAAATACAAGGAAAATGCTAAAATTCAATAACTGAAAAAACGGGTTTACAGTTTGGCCCGAGTTCGGTCAGGGAAGTTTCAACAGATTTTTGAATTCCCTTGATATCTGCATCCAATTTTCGAATACAAGATTTATGCATCTGAACTCTGCCCGAATTCGGTCTACAAAAGCACTATAAATAGAGAGAAACTTTCATATTCTCAAATCACTCATTCATTCTCTTCTCTATTTCCTTTAAACTATTTTCTATGAGCTATACTTTCAAATCTAGCATATACTACTCTTAGCTAAGCCAATACAGTTTCTGTTTAATCAAGAGTTTAGTTTTGAAGAGTTGTATCAGAGGCTAAATTCCGAAAATGTTCCAGTTTTCAATCACCTTCTGGAGTTGGTCGTGCACTCGGCGCCAAGCACGGTGTTGTGAAGTCGGTCGTGCACTTGTCCCCAAGCACGGTGTTGTAAAATATGCAAGCAGTCAGTTAAAGCTTGTGCTATAGTAGATTAACCCCGAAGAAACTCAAATTTGGGGTGACCTAGGGGTCGGAATATGACGCATCCACGTCGACATTCTAGCATAATATGGTACTGGCTCAACCAATCCATTCTAAGAACAACATCATAGGCCGGCATAGAGACTAGGAATCGGACACACGTTTTTTGCCTGCAACAACTACAGAACAAGATCTACAGGTATCGCTAACGTGTACTATTTTGCCTCCCGTGAGAATTCTCATGGTCTTTAGAAGGGGTTCAGTAGCTACTCTTTGGGTGGCTATGAAACTAGTAACTATAAATGAATGTGTGGTACCAGAAACAAATAATGCTACTTCTAGTAAAAAAAGCTACTAAAATAGTACCTGCGATCGCCATTCCGGCTATCTCAGCCTCCATAATAGTTATAGTAAAGGCCTGTCACGACCCGTTACCCAAATTGTTGGGCCGGGCCGAGCCATGTCCAGCCTACGCTTAAGATAAAGCGCAGTAAGCTGTTCTAGAGATAACAAGATAAGACTAAATGTGCTAACAGTTCTATAAGTGAAGAAGAATCATAAATGCTCCAAACACAAAAGTCGTCGTATAAAGTAAAATATCCAAGTACAAGTAAACTGAAATGTAAAACTGGATACATGTCCAGTTACAAAATGATGTAGTCTAATACATGACTATACTAAGTATCCCAAGTGACTACGCAAACTAGGCGAGTCTCCCCGCAGGAACATCCTCGCATGGCAAAACCGGGTCCTCGGCAGTGACTCCATAATACGAATCACAGAGCAACTCTTCCTCAGTAAGTATACCTACAACGTTATCCTGTCAGGACGGGAGCAAGTACAACCTCTACAACTAAAGTACTGAACATATAATGAAAGAGATGTACAACAAGGATCATGGTGTGATAAGTCTATAAAACAGGAAATACTGGAAACATGTCATCATAATCTATCATGGCAAGGATACATATGTCATAGAGACAGATGTATATGTAATGTTTAAAACTGTAGCAGGTACGTGATCGGTCAAATAGATATACAATGTGCTGTGGCACATAATAAAATGTACTTCCGTACAAGTGATAGGGCGAATAGATGTACATACGCACAAATCTGCCTTGGTATAAAGCCTACGGCAAGGTATGCATATAAAATGCGACCAAGCTCGCTACTATAGGGAAAATACTTAATTGTAAAGTATCTATATATATATACAAATATATATATATACAAGAAAATTCTTATTTATAAAGTGTATATATATATATACACATAAAAATATATACATATATACAAACATATATACATAAAATTTACTAACTATAAAGTATATATACATATATATAAAATATTGTTAAAAACAGTATACATATATATATATATACATTAATACATATATACATATACATATATATATATAAATATATATACAAAACAAAAGAAAAAAGAAAAGAAAAAAGAAAACAGAAAAGAGAACAGAAAGGGGGGCTCGAACTCGAGCCAACAGAGCAGGGGGGGGTGTTTAATCGGGTCGGGCTGGCCAGGGGGTCAGCCCGAGCTCAGTGTTAGGGTTAGAGGTTAGGTTTGTTTTATTTAGTTTAGAATGGTTTATATATAAAAAATAATAATAATCCTGTGTCCTGACAGTTAGGGACACAGGAGTCCATGTGTCGGGTTGATTTACGACATGCACGACACGTATTTGTCGTGTCCACACTCACCAATAGAGTCTTCGGGTGCTGGCGTGTCATATACGTGAAATCGAGACACAGTAGGACACAGGAGTCAAAGAGACACGTATGTGTCCAAGTCGAGCGTGCTTTCGAGGCGACGAATGGGCGGAGGAGACGTCGTGGCGGTGGCGCGTGGGTGGCGCTGGGTTCGTCTCAGCGCGGCGAACCTATCGGTGGTGGTTGCGGGCGGTGGTGCTCGGCGTAGGGGCGGCGCCGGGGGTCTCGCCGAAGTTAGGGTTTAGGTGTAGGGAAGTGGGGAAGAAGGGGGTCGTCGGTGGCTGTGGGGAAGTTTAGGGTTAGGGTTTAGGTCGAGGGAGGAGTGGGGGATTTTATAGAGGGTTTTTGTGGCGGTCGGGTAGCCGGGAAAGGCGGAGGGGGCAGCGTCGGTCGGTCGGGGCAGTCGTCGGGGGTGGGTGAGAGGTGGAGGAGAGAGAGAGAGTGGCGTGGGGGAGGGTTTGGGTAATTAGCAGTAGGGCCCCCATAGTTTAGGAATTTACATAATAGGTTTTCCTAGGGCTAAATGCAAATTAGGATTTGTATTCCTTAATTAAAACAATTAATAATTTTACAAACTAATATACTAACAATTTTAATAATTGCAAAACACTATTAAAACAATTCAGAAAATTATAAAATGCTATTAAAACATTTAAATAAATTGCAAAATGATATTTAAACAATCTAATTAATTACAAAAATCAATAAAAATATTTTAGAAAATTACAAAATGATATTTTTTGTATTTAAAACTCATTTAAAATTCATTTAAAAATTCTAGAAAATTCCTAAAATCATATTAAATTATTTTAAAACCAATAATGACATTTAATAATTAATTAACACTAGTTTAAAAATTTTTGAAAATCAGGGGCTTACAAGTCTTCCCTCCTTGAAAAATTTCGTCCTTGAAATTCACAAGGATTGGAGACCCGACAATATTCTAACATAGCAAGCAATGCAACAAATGACTAAGGCTACGATCAAAACTAACCTCCCGAAACCTGTTCCGGCTCCGGCTCAAGGACTAGGCTATAAGTCTTCCCCTGGGGTCCCTTGGCTACTGGGCAGTCCCGAATCTGATGGATGGCAGACCCACAAGCTAAACACTGCCCTAACCTCTTCCTGTAGACGACGAATTCATGCCCTGGTCTTCCGCAGAAAGAACATATGGCTCCCTTCTGCTGCTGCTGCTGATATCGGGGTCCCGGGGCTCTAACCGGCGGGATCTGATGATGTGGTGTAGGGGGACGGTAAGTCTGCTGGGGTGGCGTCGGCGCTCTCTGCTGGAAAGCCTGACGCTTGGACGGACCCTCATGGTGTACAGAAGTCGGCCTCTTGCTAGACAGAAGACGCTCCTCAATGCTCCGGGCCAACTCTAGGCTCTGGTAATAGTCAGTCGTACCGTTCGCCACTATAAGAATGCCAATGTCTGGAACTAGACCATGGCAAAACCTACGGGTCATCTCCTCTGGATCAGCAACCAGACTAGGAGCAAAACGGCTCAGGCGACTAAACTCTCCCGCATAGTCATCAACAGAACGGTTCCCCTGCTGGATGTTCTGGAATCGTAGCCCCATGGCTACTCTAGCAGTGGTCGAGAAGAATTTCTTCTTGAACTGGATCTTGAACTGGTCCCAGGTGGCTCTACCTCTCGCGAACAACGGCTCATTCCTGAACCAGACTCCTGCTAAGTCTATCAGCAGAAATCCTACTGCCTCGACCTAAAGGTCATCCGGCATCCTAACTCCCAGAAGCTTCCTCTCTACAAAATCTAGCCAGTCATCAGCTACTACTATGCCCTCAGTCCCTGAGAACTCCTTGGGATTCAGACCCATGAAGTCCTTGACCGTCCCCGCTCTCTGCCGTGGCTCTACATGTGGTGGGACCACGGGACGTCCCTCAGAACGCTCCATGCTCTGGCGGAGTAGGGTAGTCTGCTCCTGATGGGTTGTTAGGAACCCCTGGATCAGTGTGAGCAGCTGGGTCCCGTCGAGTGTGACGGAAGCCTGGGTGGGTATAGTGATAGGGGGTAGTGGAGGTATTGGGTCCTGCCGGGACTGGGATGTGGAAGGTGGTATCTGGGTCTGTGGATCTGTGGAGTGGGGGAAAGTGGTAGGTGGAGATGCATCAGTCAACTGGTCAGCTGACTGGATATGGAGGGCCCCATTCTCGGGGGTAACATACTGGGATGAACGAGTAAGCACCATCTAAAATAAAGGTAACAAGGACGTATAAGGGTTTGTTTAAAGTAAGTAATCATAGGCAAGAAAATCTAATTATAATAGCAAATATGTGATGCATTTCCTATGTTGCAATCCTAGCATTCCTCTAGGTGTTCTAAGCGTCTTTTCTAATGTTGTCTAATTACCTTAAGTTCCTAATTGCAGGCCTGCTTGGTACAATAACGTAACCAAACAGTTTAGTCAGGACCTTGCATGGGCCGCCAAAAAAAAAACATGTCACGACCCGTTACCCAAATTGTTGGGCCGGGCCGAGCCATGTCCAGTCTATGCTTAAGATAAAGCGCAGTAAGCTGTTCTAGAGATAACAAGATAAGACTAAATGTGCTAACAGTTCTATAAGTGAAGAAGAATCATAAATGCTCCAAACACAAAAGTCGTCGTATAAAGTAAAATATCCAAGTACAAGTAAACTGAAATGTAAAACTGGATACATGTCCAGTTACAAAATGATGTAGTCTAATACATGACTATACTAAGTATCCCAAGTGACTACGCAAACTAGGCGAGTCTCCCCGCAGGAACATCCTCGCATGGCAAAACCGGGTCCTCGGCAGTGACTCCATAATACGAATCACAGAGCAACTCTTCCTCAGTAAGTATACCTACAACGTTATCCTGTCAGGACGGGAGCAAGTACAACCTCTACAACTAAAGTACTGAACATATAATGAAAGAGATGTACAACAAGGATCATGGTGTGATAAGTCTATAAAACAGGAAATACTGGAAACATGTCATCATAATCTATCATGACAAGGATACATATGTCATAGAGACAGATGTATATGTAATGTTTAAAACTGTAGCAGGTACGTGATCGGTCAAATAGATATACAATGTGCTGTGGCACATAATAAAATGTACTTCCGTACAAGTGATAGGGCGAATAGATGTACATACGCACAAATCTGCCTTGGTATAAAGCCTACGGCAAGGTATGCATATAAAATGCGACCAAGCTCGCTACTATAGGGAAAATACTTAATTGTAAAGTATCTATATATATATACAAGAAAATTCTTATTTATAAAGTGTATATATATATATATAATATATATGTACACATAAAAATATATACATATATACAAACATATATACATAAAATTTACTAACTATAAAGTATATATACATATATATAAAATACTGTTAAAAACAGTATACATATATATATACATACATTAATACATATATACATATACATATATATATAAATATATATATAAAACAAAAGGAAAAAGAAAAGAAAAAAGAAAACAGAAAAGAGAACAGAAAGGGGGGCTCGAACTCGAGCCAACAGAGCCGGGGGGGGTGTTTAATCGGGTCGGGCTGGCCAGGGGGTCAGCCCGAGCTCAGTATTAGGGTTAGAGGTTAGGTTTGTTTTATTTAGTTTAGAATGGTTTATATATAAAAAAAAAATCCTGTGTCCTGACAGTTAGGGACACAGGAGTCCATGTGTCGGGTTGATTTACGACACACATGACACGTATTTGCCGTGTCCACACTCACCAATAGAGTCTTCGGGTGCTGGCGTGTCATATACGTGAAATCGAGACACAGTAGGACACAGGAGTCAAAGAGACACGTACGTGTCCAAGTCGAGCGTGCTTTCGAGGCGGCGACTGGGCGGAGGAGACGTCGTGGCGGTGGCGCGTGGGTGGCGCTGGGTTCGTCTCAGCGCGGCGAACCTATCGGTAGTGGTTGCGGGCGGTGGTGCTCGGCGTAGGGACGGCGCCGGGGGTCTCGCCAAAGTTAGGGTTTAGGTGTAGGGAAGTGGGGAAGAAGGGGGTCGTCGGTGGCTGTGGGGAAGTTTAGGGTTAGGGTTTAGGTCGAGGGAGGAGTGGGGGATTTTATAGAGGGTTTTTGTGGCGGTCGGGCAGCCGGGAAAGGCGGAGGGGGCAGCGTCGGTCGGTCGGGGCAGTCGTCGGGGGTGGGTGAGAGGTGGAGGAGAGAGAGAGTGACGTGGGGGGGGGGGGGGTTTGGGTAATTAGCAGTAGGGCCCCCATAGTTTAGGAATTTATATAATAGGTTTTCCTAGGGCTAAATGCAAATTAGGATTTGCATTCCTTAATTAAAACAATTAATAATTTTACAAACTAATATACTAACAATTTTAATAATTGCAAAACACTATTAAAACAATTCAGAAAATTATAAAATGCTATTAAAACATTTAAATAAATTGCAAAATGATATTTAAACAATCTAATTAATTACAAAAATCAATAAAAACATTTTAGAAAATTACAAAATGATATTTTTTGTATTTAAAACTCATTTAAAATTCATTTAAAAATTCCTAAAATTATATTAAATTATTTTAAAACCAATAATGACATTTAATAATTAATTAACACTAGTTTAAAAATTTTTGAAAATCAGGGGCTTACAAGGCCTGGCCACGGCCCTGTGCCACAGCCAGCTAACGGGCCTGCTGGAATCGGGCTGCCTACGGTGCCAAAGGTGGTCTCCCCTGGTGCTAGTGTTTGCATCACCCTAACTCCTGTATGGGGTGCTCTCGGACCCTGGAGGAATGGTCTAGGTGGCTGTTGGAATGGTCTCGGTGCCAAAAATGCTGGTCGGTGAACCATCGGTGCTGCTCTTCGATTCTTTGTGCATCCCGGGCCTAGTGCTGTTCAGATTCACAAACCAGACATAGTACCAGCCTGCATCGACGATCCCTCATGACATGGCCTACCTTGCCATAAAAATGGCAGGTAGGGAGTCCTGGTGATGCTGGTGGTACTGCGCTCTACGGCTAGTGTATTTAAGGGCGCTTCGTCGGTCTTTCCTGTGGTCCCGTGCTGGTAGTGCTGCAACATATGGGCACTTCAAACTGGCCTCTCCCTTGTTTATGCACTCTTGATATCTTGTTGCCGTTAGGATTGCAGTGTAAGAGGAAGGTGCAACTGAACCAATCAGCCTCCGTAACTCAAAACTCAGACCGTCGTAGAACTTTTCGGCCTTCTGCTCCTCGGTATCGATCAGGAACGGGACAAATCGGCTCAGGTGGAGAAACTCAGTGTTGTATTCTTCTACTGACGTACTGCCATGAACAAGATGCATAAATCTATCTCAAAGCTCTACGCACGCAGTGGCCGAAATAAATATATCCTTGAAGAGCCTGTAAAACTCATCCTAAGTAACCCGATCGGATCCTTGCCGATGCTCCTCAGCCTCCCACCAGTCATGGGCATTGTCGGTCAGTTGCATCCTGACGGCTGTCATCCACCTCTCTCTTGGAAGCTTGGCAGCCTCCAACTGGTGCTCGATATTGGCGAGCCAAGCATGAACCTCAAAGACTCCTCAGTGCTAAAAAAGGGGAGAGTACCATAGGACAGAAATCCTTGATAGGTCCCGTTGCTGGACGTCGATCATGTGGCGTCGCCTGCTCTAATATAGTCATAATACTCTCCCTCAAAGCATCTGCTTGATGCTGTTGGGCCTGCTATTGGGTCGACTGTTGGGCCTGCTGCTGAACTTGTTGGGGGGCCTGCATCATGACATAGAACTTTTGGTACATCTGCTAGGCATCCACCTACTATCTCGATGGCGGGAAAAACATATATGGCATTTGTAGGGGAGTTGGCGAAGGTGGTGGTGGTTGCTGCTCCTCCACTGTCCTCTGAGCCTGCTGCTGTCTTGGCTGTGCCTAGTGCGGGTGTGGATGCTCGCCCTGCGGCACCTCAGTATGTCTAAAAATTTGTCTCTAGGGAGCTGGGGTCAACAAGGGCATGTCCCAAAATCTGCTCCTCTGACGATACGAAGTCCCGAAGGACACCGTCAGGCTGTGCCATATAGGAACGAATTGTAAAGCATAATACTCTAGAGGGGGGAATAGAGTAGGCAGCAAAAATTTAGCTAATTAAAACTAATTAAGATGTTAGCAACAAGATCATAGATAATATATTACAAGTATGTAAATGAAACACAGAGATCAGAAAGTAACGCAAACATAGCGATGTATACTGGTTTCACTCTTGTGAGGACTATTCTAGTCGGAAGAACTCTACCTTCTAGTTGATCCACTATGGAAAAATACCACAAGTTTTCATCCAAAGTCCTTGCAACTACTATAACGCGAGCTTTGATCTGAAGTACTCGACCAACTTCAATTGTGAAGTATCTTTCTTCAATCAAGCCTCTGATTATAATCACTCTGAAACTTCTAGATCGTACCGAACTGGCAAATCGACTAGAGGATTATAACTGGCTTGGGATTTGAAAAAGAAAGCTTTAGAACACTTTGGAATACTGTACTAGGCTTAGAGAGAAGAGAAGGGAGAGGTGTGTTGAAATGAAGAAAATTCTTCTCTATTTATAGGTTTTCCAAAGACAGAATTCGGGTACAATTCGGACAGAATTCTTTGACAGAATCTCGACAAATAGCCGTTGCATCCGTAACTACGGGATGACCAAATTCAAAAATCAAACGACACCAAATGAATTCAGACAGAATTCGGACCGAACTCGGACCGAATTCCCCTGGGGTCCAAAGTATAATTTTTGGAAATTTTTGCAAATTGATTTTTGGTCTTTTTGCAAAGTTTAAAAGCAGTTTGGAGATTTTTGTAAAATAGCTATTTTCAAAACAAAGGATATTTTAAAAACATTTTGGGTTAGCCTGTTTGCCAGTACGATTTGGTGTACATTATATCCTAGACAATAAATACAAAAAATTACATTGAATATGAAATACAGACCCAAGTAGCAAAATGGCTTCAGTCTTAAACGGAACGGTAGCAGTTCTCAGCAATCGTCCAAGTAGCCCTTATATCGAGACATGGTTAGATCAATTATTAAAATCATGTTCGACCATGACCAATAGGCCAACAATCTCTCCCATTTTGAGACTTGACAAACCTTGACCGATATAACATCTCGATCTTTTGATTTGAAAAGAATCAAAATTTGTAGAGCTTGTATGGTACCACTACAAGAAAAATGACGTTTCTTGACGGTTTAATTCTTGACAGTCATGAAAAACGTCAAGAAAACGAGTTATCTTGACGGTTTTAGACTTGCGTCAAGAAATGACACATTTTATGTTAATTTAACAATTTTATAGCATAATAGTTGACAGTTTTATAGGATCTGTTAAGAAACATTATTTTATTTATTGACGGTTTGATGATAATCATCAAGTAATATATGTGCAAAAAAATTAGCACGATTTTTTCAGCTGTAATTTTTTTTGAACTTTTCATATTTATTGACGATTGGTGGTTTTTTTTATGTAGGAACACATAAACCCCTCTCTCTCTCTCCCGATTTCTTTGAAAACTCACCTGTGTTTGATTGGGCTTTTTTTCCATGGAAAATATTTCCATCACAAATTTTCCACCAATTGTAGTGTTTGATAGCTTATATTTTCCATGGAATTATTTTCCAAAAAACTATCATTTTCCATATTTTCTTCTAAAATGGTGGAAAATGAAACTTGTCCAACCATAGGAAAATATCATTTTCCATGGAAAATAACTATTTGTCATGGAAAATAATGACAATCAAACACCCAAATTAAATTTTCCATAAAATTTTTTTAAAATTCTATAAAAAAAATTTTCCTACAAAAATAATTCCATAGAATTAATTTATTTTCCATATCTTTTCCACCTTGCAGTCAAACGCACCCTTAGAAAATCCTCCCCGTTTCCTCCTTTTCTGCTCCCTAACCTTCTTCTCTAAGAAGTCTCCACACTCCCTAACACCCCCTTAATAAGGATAGGGTTAGGGATTTGGCCACTTCTTCCACACCATTAATCAAAAGAGGGGAAAGCAAATTAGGGTTAGGGTTTCCAGAGCTCCCGTCATATTGCCATGGCCAAATTCAACGTAACACAGAAGAAGAGGAGGGCGAAGATCCAGGAGCAGAAGCGCAGGGCCTACGACGACCCCATCATGTGCAAGCTGAAGCAGAGGACTTCTCCGGTCGCCATATCCGGCAAGCGCTAGCGGAAGTTCCTCAAGAAACTGAAGAGAGTGAGCTTTTCTCTTATATTTCTTCGATTTTAGGGCTTAGTGTTTGGTGGGCATTAAAAAAGTTTCGATCTTTGCTGTTGTTGCTGATGGTGTGCAGGAGCAGAAGGAGGCACCAGAGACAGGGCTGATCACGATGGAGGACTTGGAGATGGCTTCTGCGGATGGTGAGTAGTTCTTAATCGGCTGTTTTTTGATGTAATAGTTGGAAGCTACTTAGATTGATAGGATATTCGAAGGATGGACACTCGGTCGTCGTGTTCGTGTCATTGTGTATGTATCGCGTTGTGTTGTACTGGTGCCCGTGTAATGTAGGATGTGAATCAATTTCACATACACGGCATTCTCATGCTTGCTTCGCGTACCATTGTTATTATATTGTCTCTGATATGTCTTCTTATTGCATAATAAGCTTTTGTGTGGTCTGCGTATCTTCACAAGTTATGTTGTAATTGCACAACTATGACATGATGCAGTTTTGATAAGACACCGCCTATGGTGTGTCCTACATATCAGTATTTTGGGTTGATGTGAGCAAAACAAGTAATATTATTTTCAAAATGCAACTAGTTGATTTGTATGAAACGTAATCATGAAAATCTACACATCTGTTTCAAATTTTCAGTATATCTCCTGCTGTTGTACACGGAACTGTCCATAGAAAAACTTGAGGTTTGGTTCATACAAATTCTTGCTGTGATTTTCTTTTGATTGATGTGAAATGATTGTTAAGAAATCGATTTTCCTCAATTAGGTGACTGAAAGAATGAGATTCTGAGAATATTCTAGAGAAAAAAAAACGTATGTATTAGAGTTGTTTTAAAGTTGTGAAGAAGGCTTGGAACTTTTGAGCTTTGTCTTCTTCAGTAGTAGATTGCTAGTAGTCCCTTCAAATATCTATTTTTGTTGTTGCTTGGTCAACAGCTAGCTAGGTTGTTGCATGAGCGATAGATGGTGGTTTGTTTCCCTTGTAATAATTAAGTCTGATCTTATGCTTCAGACGTGAATCATTTGCAGATAGTTTTTGCTCATAGAATGAAAACATAAAGAAGGAAACGTAGGATGCTAATGTTTATGTTGACCCAAACTGGATTACAATCAACCTAATTTAGAGAATTAACAAAATGACATCTGATATGATCCAATACGACACATCAAGTTCAAGACAGAACGTATCAAGTTCAAGACAGACGTCATCGACAAAGCTGTTACATTGCAAATGTACTTGTACTCATTCTATAATTTTTCAATTTATTGAGTCTAGGAACATGTACGTTGAGTCGCACTGACTCATCTCAACCCCTAGACTTACTTCTCCAAACTCTACCATACAAAACAAAACAATCCATGAACCAAACCAAACCAATCTACTGATCTAGCCCATATAAACTTTCTGGCCCAAGGTAGACAGAATTCGGGCTGAACTCTGCCTTAGGCAGAACTCGGGCCCAACTATGCCCCCTAATTTTCAGGAACCTAATTTTTAGGAACACCATGCTACTAGCTGTCCAACGTTCAAATTTTTGAATATTTGGGATAGAATTCTGGCCGAATTCTGCCTCCTCTGACTAGTATAAATAGGACTTGAATTCTCTCATTTCAAATCATCTCTCACTCTCAATCTTCTATGCCTTCTACATTCTAAGCCTTACTCTTCCAATCTACTAGCCACAAAACTTCCTAAGCTCTAAGGTGCTCAGTGCGATTCAGCTAGAAGTTTCTGTACAAGAGTTGAAAAAAAGTCACTTGAACAATTCCAACTTTTGCCTTTGCGTAGTTGTAAGAAGTTGGCTTGCTCTTCTGAGTAAAGGCACGTGTGTGTACCCTATTTCACAAATAGTGGACTTCAATCCTGAGCGAGAGTTCTTAGGCCTGGACTAGTCCTCCACGAGAGAAACCAGGTTATATCGCTGTGTTTGCGTATGCTCTTCTGATCTCGCTTAATTTTCGCATTACTACTCTGATTATTCATTCTATTGGTAGTTGCTTCTGGACTGGCATAGAGTTAATTTTTAATTGGTTATTTTTGATACAAATTCTATTCATCTCCCTCTAGAGTTGTCTACACGTGACTTTGATTGGTATCAGAGCTCTATTCTCTTAATAAAGGATTAACATCCTAGAGCTGATCCATGGCAACCACACAACCTGTCTTTACTAACTATGGTGAAGGACAGTCCACTAATAGGCCACCCCTATTTGATAAAATCAACTACACCTACTGGAAGACACGAATGAGTTTCTACCTGAAATCTCTAGACTTTGACTTATGAACTATAGTCACAGATGGTTATAAGAAGCCTGCTAGAATTATTGTTGAGGGAAATCTCATAGGGAAATCCCACGACAAATATACTGATCAAGAAAATAAACAGGTTAGTCTAGATGCTAGGGCTATTAATGCTCTTTTTTGTGCAATAGACATGACTGAATTCAACAGGGTTTCTACGTGTTCCACTTCCCACGAAGTATGGAAGCTTCTAGAAGTGACTCATGAAGGAACCACTCAAGTCAAGGAATCGAAAATTAGTCGGCTAACACAGGAGTACGAAACATTCAAGATGAAGTCTAATGAGATGATCAAACAAATGATCATTAGATTCCTCAACATCGTCAACCCTTTATCTTCCCTCGGTAAGGACTACTCCAACCATGAGAAGATACGCAAGGTGCTAATAGGATTAACGAAGAACTGGAACCCTAAAGCCACGATAATCATCGAAGGCAATAATCTCATCACCATGTCTCTGGAAACTCTGGTGGACAAACTAATGACGCATGAGCTCGACCTCAAGGACTTTGAAGAAACAACTCCAAAGGAGAAAGAAATCGCTCTAAGAGCTCATCGTCGAAAGGCTGCTCCAGAAGAAACAGACGATGATGACTCCGATGGTGATGATCAAGCGCTCATGGTTTGCAACTTAAAAAAGTTTCTACGTTTCAACGAAAGGAAAAAGGAACAACACAAAGATGACGATAAAGAGACTATCTGTTTTGGCTGTAAGAAGACAGGGCATGTCAAGAAAGATTGCCCTACAGCAAAGAAAGGGAGCCAATATGAAAGATCATACAAGAGACCATCCTCTCGAAAGTATGCCAACACAAGCATCTGGCACGAAAGCGAAGCCAGCGACTCAGAAGAAGAAGAAGACACTCCCCAAGATACTGTAAACGTCTGCTTAATGACAACGTCCGAAAAGGTAACAAATGATCTACTTGATGACTTTACTTTTGATGAACTTGGAGGTGCCTTTAGTGACTTACTTGAGGATCACAAGAAGTTACTTAGCAAGTATAAACATGCAAAGGATAAGATCAAGACACATGAAGTTGAGATTCATAGACTTTCATGTTTACTTGATAATATTAGAGAGACACAACCCACGGAGAACACTGAGGAGGTATCCAAGCTTAAATTAAGCTTACACGATGATGAATCTCGTATTGAGAAACAAATATGTGATATTATAGCACACAATAAAGAACTCTTAGACAAGAAAAAGAAGTATAATATTGCTGCTGTAAGAATTGATGCCTTGACTGCCAAGTATGATGATATGTACAATGCCACTAAAGGTTAGAGATCAGACTGGGGAAACAAGTTGTTCATCCCAAAACCCAATCTCACAGTCATAACACGTATACAAGACAAAAGATTACTCAACACAAGAATACACATCACAAGAATGACACATATACTCATGCTGCACACAAACATTCCTTTATGTACACATATTCACATGCAGCACGACAAACACCCACACATACACATACATGCTTTTATGAACACACGTTCTCATGCAGCACGAAAAACACATAGACATCACTATTATCCTGCACCTAACACTAATATACATGCTACATGTCACTATTGTGGTAAACATGGACACACTTCACCACAATATAGAATTAGAAGACTACTTGATTTAAAACTATATGCATGGGTACCGAAGACTAACCTTTGAGGACCCTCAAGAATTTGGGTACCAAAGGTCACATCTACTCGTGGTATATGTGGACCTTCCTTCATCCTCTAGAAGCAAATGGATTCTTGATAGTGGGTGCTCGCGACATATGACTGGAAATGCAAATTTTTTCGCAACACTATCAATGAAAAGGGAAGGATACGTATCCTTTGGCATTAATCTGAAAGGTTATATCATAAGTAACGGTACTATTGGTAATCCTTCCGCTCCCGTCAATAAAGATGTCTGTTTAGTAACAGGATTAAAGCATAACTTGCTCAGTATTATTCATCTTGCTGACCATAGATATGATATTAACTTTGGAAAAACTAAATGCTCTATATATGATAGATCAACTGGAGACATCATTTTTGAAGGGATAAGGAAAGATAACATCTATATATTTTCTCTCTCGAAAGATACTAACAATGCAGGAAGATGTCTCTACGCTCACAAGGACGAAAGATTACTATGGCACATGTGTCTTGGACATGCAAATATGGATACCACATCAAGATTGTCAACCAAGAAGCTAGTAAGAGGACTACCGGATATCACATTCAAAAAGGATACTGTATATCCGAATGTGAGAAAAATAAGGCGACTAAATCCTCGTTTAAATCCATCAACTCTATAAGTACTACTAGACCCTTGCAACTTATTCATATGGATTTGTTCGGTCCTAGTAGAGTAGTCAGTCTTGGCGAAAATCTACGCCTTTGTGATTGTTGATGACTTTTCTCGATTTACTTGGGTTTTCTTTCTTTCAAACAAAAGTGATACTATTTTTGTTTTCGAAGTTTTTGCTAAAAAGGTTTAAAACGAAAAAGGCTTCACGATTACTCGAATCCGAAGTGATCATGGCGACAAATTTAAAAAATCTGACTTCACAAAGTTTTGTGATTCAAATGGTTTTAATCATGAATTTTCATGTCCTAGAACTTCCCAACAAAATGGTGTTGTGGAGCGAAAGAATAGGACTTTTGGCGATATGGCTAGAGTCATGTTGAATCAATTTTTACTTCCAAAATATTTTTGGGCAGAAGCTGTAAGTACAGCATGCCATGTCTTGAATAGGGTTTTGATTCGACATATTTCAAAGAAAACGTCCTATAAACTTTGGTTTGGTAGAACACCAACTATTTCTTATTTTTGAGTGTTCGGTTGTCGTTGCTTTATCCTGAATACCAAAGACAACCTAGGCAAGTTTGATGCCAAAGCTGACAAAGGTTTTTCTTGGTTATGCTGCCAAGAGTAAAGGATACAGAGTGTTCAACAAGTGCTCTATGATTGTTAAAGAATCTGCTAATGTAACCTTTGATGAGAATAATAGTACAGCTGCTATTCCCGATGACGACGATGACATACACTTCAAATCAACAACTTCTACACCTGTGGATACACCACCTAGAATAAGTTCTCTGGAAGGCTTACCAAAGAAGTTTCGTTTCACACCATCACATCCAGAAAACTTGGTAATAGGTGAGGGTATCAAAAGGAGTAAGTACTCGATCATCTGTTAGAGAATCTATTGCTAGCACTGCATTTATTTCTCAAATAGAATCCAAAAACATTTTAGAAGCTTTTTCTGATGAGTTTTGGATATCTGCAATGCAAGAAAAACTCAACCAATTCAAAAGAAATCAGGTTTGGGAACTTGTTACTAAACATGCTGATCATTCGATCATTGGTACTAAATGAGTCTTTCGTAACAAAGTTAATGAAGACGGTTCAGTCATACGTAACAAAGCACGTCTAGTAGCTCAAGGATATAATCAAGAGGATGGTATCGACTACAATGAGACGTATGCTCCTGTTGTACGACTTGAATCAATCCGCATGTTTTGTGCCTTTGCAAATTTTCAAAATTTCAAACTCTTTCAAATAGATGTTAAAAGTGCTTTTCTAAATGGTTTTATTAAAGAAGAAGTTTCCGTAAAGCAACCACCTGGTTTTGAAAACTATAAGTTTTCTGATCATGTTTTCAAGCTTAAGAAAGCTCTTTACGGCCTTAAACAAGCCCCTCGAGCTTGGTATGAACGCCTAAGCACTTTCTTAATTGAAAAAGGTTTTTCAAAAGGGAAGATTGACATGACACTCTTTATAAAATCAATTCATGACACCATTCTCTTAGTAAAAATTTATGTGGATGACATCATCTTTGGGTCTACTAATGAGATTTTATGCCAAAAATTTGCTAAGTGTATGCAGAATGAGTTTAAGATGAGCATGATGGAGGAACTTAACTACTTTTTTGGATTGCAAGTCAAACAAAACTCACAAGGAGTCTTCATCAGCCAATCAAAGTATACAAAGGACATGCTGAAAAAATTTGATCTTGACGGCATCAAACCAATCAGTACTCCGATGGCTACTACAACAAAATTAGAACCTGATGAAAGCGGCAAACCAGTCGATCAACGTAAGTATCGAGGTATGATTGGTAGTCTTCTCTATTTAACTGCTAGTCATCCCAATATTATGTTTAGTGTTTGTCTATGTGCTCGTTATCAAGCCAACCCTACGGAATCACACATGACCGTGGTTAAGCGTATCTTTCGATACCTTAAAAGCACTATTACGGTGGGCTTGTGGAATCCCAATACCACATCTTTTGACTTGAGTGGTTATTTCGATGCCGATTTTGTTGGATGCAAAGTCGACCGTAAAAGTGCCAGCGGCACGGGACATCTATTAGGCAAAGCTTTAGTATGTTGGTTTAGCAAGAAGCAAAACTCTGTGCATTATCTACAACAGAAGCTGAATACATAGCTGCAAGACGTTGTGCTTAGATTTTGTGGATGAAGCAAACCCTTGCAGACTATAATTTTATCTTTTAAGCATATTCCTATATTCTGTGATAACACTAGTGCAATTAACCTGACCAAGAACCCCGTATATCACTCATGTACTAAGCACATAGAGATACGATACCATTTTCTACGGGATCATCAATTGCAAGGCACTATTAATCTAGAGTTTATTGACACTGATCATCAGTTAGTAGACTTTTTCACTAAACCACTTGCCGAAGAGCGTTTCAACTTTCTTCGTCGAGAATTAGGAATCCTGGATGAAAATGTCATAAAATAAGTCTTGCCTGCACAAATAATTGTTAAATCAAAATCGTACATGTTGTATTGTTTTGGGTACAAGCTGAAAGGGCCCTTCTGACAACAAGGCGTAAAGGCCTAAGCGATACGGTGCCAGTGTCTTCGGACTACCACTAGCTGGGATCCCGCCCCTACAGCTAACCTGAGGCGATTCACTTGTACTGATCAATGATTCACAAAGTTTGTCGCATGTTCCATTTATTTTATGGCTTATAAAATCCATTATTATTAATTCAAGACCGTCTTTTCTCTATCATGTCACCATTTTTTTACTTGTTGGAGCTCTGGACACCTTCACAGAGCTCGGGCCGAACTCTGCCTTTGGCAGAACTCGGGCCGAACTCTGTGTGGTGAGTTCTAGAACTGTGGTGAGTTCTAGAACTTGTAGCCATTCCTGGCCATCCAATCTGTTTGATCAAAGGCCCAGGTTTTGCTAGTGCAGCCGGCCCTACTTTGTAAAACCACGAATTTGTATTCTCTCTCTTCATTGGCATCATCTTCCACCTCTCTCCAACGTTATTTATCCAAAATCCTAACCCTAGAAATCTCTATTTTGGTGCTCTCCACTCTCCAAACTCAAGAATCAAAGCTTTTGGGTGATTCTCTTCTATCCTCATCATTTATTTTTGAGGTATATCTCTTATTGTTCTTTATCTCTATTTCATTAGCTTTTATCAATGGCTCCTAGACTTTTCAATAGAGGAAAGAGGATTAGGACTGAAGGAGCTTCATCATCCAATCCTCCTTCTCCTCCTAATCCATTCACCTATTGTTCAACCCACCTCCTCCTTCCAATGCCAACACTTACAATGAGCACATTTTCATTTCGTTAGAAGCCTCTAATGAGTGGTATTCCGATTTTCACTCACGTAGTGTTGTGTCGGGATATCCTATCAATTTTATCATATTTTTTGAATTTGATCCTAACTTTAAGGATCTGCCTTGATGAACTTGTGTCTACATCTTCACTTATTTATCTCAATGCAATTCAAATATTCTATTGCAACATGACCCATGATGACCGTAAAATCTATTCTCGGGTCGCCGGCATCAACATTATGTTTAACGACTTTGACTTGGCTGAATATTTAGAACTCGCTGACCCAATTCTTGGGAGCGTATTGTCAATGCTCGTGAATTCCAATTTGTTGGCGATATAACACTAGAAGGCTTTAAGGATATGATGTGTGCACCCAATACTCGCTCTCATAAACTTCGTGCCAAGTATCTCAACAACCACTTCTATGAATTTCATCGCATTATTTCTCTTCCATCCTGCCCAAAGCTGGATCTACTGATGAAGTCACTTACCATGAGATCACGGCACTTTAATATCTACACTTCACCATCCCTTTCAATTTTCCACGAACGATGATGGACTGGATGATTCGTGCAAGGAAGAAGTCCAAATCTCTTGTCTATGCTATGTATCTTCCTATGATCTTTGTTGCCTTCCATATTCCTTTAGATGAGTGTCAGTTTCTAGCAGCTCCTGCCTATCTCTATACGGCTCGAAGGACTACTGCACTTGTTCCTCCTGCTCCCGTTGAGGACGAGTCTTCTGACTCTGATGCCCCTCAGCCTGAGCCATCTGCCACCCTCGACTCCATCAGAGACATGTTGCACGACCGCTTCCATTTGGAAGACGATCGCTATACTCAGCTGGACTATCGGGCCACCCTTCAGATGAGTGCCATCAGCAACACCCTACATGACATCCAGTACAACATGGCTCGGCATCCCACTATGCCATTTTCTACGGGTCGGGACCCTTCTCGCGAAGGCTACTGGATTTACGACCCTTGGGCTATGCGGTATCTGGATCCTGATGCTGTGTTTGTTGATCCTCGGTGCTTTACCGATTCGGCCGGTCCATCCCATTCTTATGCTCCGTGATGGCTGTGGTCTCCTACTTGTTGTTGCTGCTGCTGATGCTTTTTAGTTTTTGCTTTGTAGTTTATCATTTCATGACATTAGTACTATTTCTACTATGCTTTTATTTTACTTTATCTGTATGACTGCGAGTTTCTTTCTTTTGGTTTATCAAAACGGCTAGTTGTCTCTATTAAAATTTGGTTATGGTTAATGTTGTGTGATTGCTCTCTTCACTTTGTCTATCTTTTCTCTCTTTACGGGAGAGCTATGCTATATTTTGCTAAGTGACAAAGGGGGAGAATAATAGATATTTGATGTGATCTTATATATGATGCGATATTGGATACGAAATTATGAATTGTGTTGTGCTTGGATAAGAACTTTGTATCAGGACGAAAACAGAAATATCTATTTGCGGGGGAGCCGACATATCTATTTGCGGGGGAGCAACTTCATACGTGCAAATTATTTTACTCCCTTCAACATGTGTCCAGGTATGAATGTTGCGACATACAAACATCATTTTGTCAATTATCAAAATGGGATTGTTGACCCAAACTGGACCACAATCAACATAATTTAGAGAATTAACAAAATGATATCTGATATGATCTAATACGACACATCAAGTTCAAGACAGAACGTATCAAGTTCAAGACAGACGTCATCGACAAAGCTGTTACATTGTAAATGTACTTGTACTCAGTCTGTAATTTTTCAATTTATTGAGTCTAGGAACATGTACGTTGAGTCGCACTGAGTCATCTCAACCCTAGACTTACTTCTCCAAACTCCACCATACAAAACAAAACAATCCATGAACCAAACCAAACCAATCTAGCCCAAATAAACTTTCTGGCCCAAGGTAGATAGAATTCGGGCCGAACTATGTCTTAGGCAGAACTCGGGCCGAACTTTGTCCCCTAATTTTCAGGAACCTAATTTTTAGGAACACCATGTTACTAGCTGTCCAACATGCAAATTTTTGAATATTTTGGACAGAATTCTGGCCGAATTCTGCCTCCCCTGACTAGTATAAATATGACTTGAATTCTCTCATTTCAAATCATCTCTCACTCTCAATCTTCTAAGCCTTATACATTCTAAGCCTTACTCTTCCAATCTACTAGCCACAAAACTTCCTAAGCCCCAAGGTGCTCAGTGCGATTCAGTTAGAAGTTTCTGTGCAAGAGTTGAAAAGAAGTCACATGGACAATTCCATGTTTTGCCTCTATGAAGTTGTAAGAAGTTGGCGTTCTCTTCTGAGTAAAGGCACGTGTGTGTACCCTATTTCACAAATAGTGGATTTCAATCCTAAGCGAGAGTTCTTAGGCCTGGACTAGTCCTCCACGAGGAAAACCAGGTTATATCGCTGTGTTTGCGTATGCTCTTCTGATCTCTCTTAATTTCCATATTACTACTCTGATTATTCATTCTATTGGTAGTTTCTTCTGGACTGGCATAGAGTTAATTTTTAATTGGTTATTTTTGACACAAACTATATTCACCCCCCTCTAAAGTTGCCTACACGTAAATTCATTCTTCATATAATGCAACTCCAAGGGAGAGTGCAGTTTGAAGTATGGTTGGCATTATACTTTGGATGTATCTGAATGATCTATCAGCAATTTCCAAAGATTCACTACTTTGTAAATTATAACCCATCGAAAAGTCTATTCACTACTTTGGACAACAACTTCGATGGAAATCGTCGTTGTCCTCATCATTAAAGCATCTAAGTTTTCTCCCATCGGAATGGTTCAGCTATGAAATATCAGAATTTTACCACAGAGTGGTCTTTTTAGATTGTCAGCCTGATATCAATATCTTTGTTGACAATAATGATGGAAGACCCTACCCTGAAGGCTATCCCCTCTCTCTCTTTCTCATTCTTTTTTATCCTCTGGCTTTTTATTTTAACTAAATTAACTTCTGCATAATTGCTTGAAATAACACAGTGGTGATGAATATCAAGTATTTGGCTTTTGAAGAGAAATGTGCATTGCAATGTAAGAAAACCAATGTGTTAATAGGATCACTTAATTTGACATCTACCATAGGGATGAAAAATATCACTAGTCAAGACCTTAAGGGTAGGGAAAGATGAATTATATTGTCATTTGCCTTACATGATCAGTAGCATTTTCTGTAGTTGATCACTTTCTAATTGCTATGCGCAATATTTGAATAAGATTTCTGTAATTGTTATGTTTCAAGTCTGAAAAGATATCTAAAAGGTTACATGTGTATCGCTGCTCAGAAGTATACCCGACTAGTGGCTGAGGTGCATGCATATATATGCACACCTTCATGTGACTCATATTGTAATCTGACTATATAATGGTAAGAGGTGTAAGGAACATTTTATAACACAGTTCTGAATGCTATTATACTACATAAAAAATATGGTTAAATATTTTAATATGATAGTATTGGAGAGGTGGCTTTGTAGCATCTCAAATTTAGATTATACTTTCCAAAGTATAGGCACTTTTGCATTTGTAATTGGTGACTATTTGTTGTTTTTCATGGCCTGATACACACTTAAAAAACTGATGAGTACCTGGCACTGCTGGTTAATAAAGCAGATCAATGGACAATTGGTTATAAATTTAACCCCAAATATGTATTCCTTATATATTAACTGAGGATGTTGCTTTTGCCGTGCATTTAGTAGACGCTAATTAATATTGATGATTTTGTTCCAGGATGGCCATTAAGGAGATTGGATTGACTGATATTATGCTGGAGTCATTGAGTTAGTATCTTGATAGAAGTCCTTGTGAAATCAGGGTATGTTATTTGCTCGTCAATATCTCCATTATGATCATCAACTGCACTACTCATTGTGCATCTCTCTTTAAAATACTGTATCAAAAAATTGCCAGTTTACTTTCTCAGAAATTTGATGAGAAACAATCTATTCTAAAAGTTAGTTTTAGATATTTCTTTCAAATTTTGCTGGTACTCAAAAAGGTAAAAAAAAAAAAACTCTTATACAGGCAAGATACCAAAATGTCCTCACAAGGGAGAGGACTGAGTGCCCCATTGAGAAAGGAGAAAACAAATACAAAGTCAAAATTAATGATACATTTCTTGAGAAAGATCTGGACGCAGCTCTTAACTCTTTTGATAACCTTTTTTGTAGACGATGTCTGGTATGTTCCTGTACAATTCCACTTATGCAACTAGCAGAATTGTGGGTTCTCTCATCTTTCTGACTTCTTCTTTTTTACTTCTGGTTAATTCTCTCAGGTTTTTTATTGTAGATTACATGGATGTTCTCAGGATCTATTTTTTCCTGTAAGTTGGTGAACTTAAGAGTTAGTGTGTTTTGTTTTCATAGTAGTTGTGTTATTTTCCTTCTTATCAGGCAGAAAAACAACATTCATGGGGTAACTCAGATGATGGTGCACCATGTGGAATCATTGCTTCAGATCGGTATGTGCTTAAGAAATTGAAATTTGACTATTGTTGTCTCCATTATATTTGGATTTAGAAATACATCCTTTATATTTGGATTTATAAAAGGTTATGCCCAGGCCAGGTTTTGACTGATCAAAGCACAACCTAGTCCTGACCAAAATACTATTTTCTCCAATGAATTCTCATCAAAAACATATGTTATAATATGATAGAATCAGAAGGAAAAAAAATGATCCATGTACAAGATCTTGATTGACATCAATGTAATTCTCATCATCAGCTGGCACACCATTGAGAAAAGTCCTAAAAATTGATGCACATTTCTTAATAGCAATAGACGAGAGAGAAAAATTATTTGAGGAGAACTACAATTCATCCTTAAACAAAATTATGTACATGTCATCTATACTGACTATTTTTCTGAACTGCGTATATATATCCTCTCAATCTAGACAATGCCTCACTAATTTTTGACAGAATGATGCCTTAATAATATTAGTACCACAAATCCTAATTGTATGCAAAATGTATAGCCAGACATGAGACATCAATCGGAACTGGATGATGTTGATCTCTTCTACTTTTGAGACCCTCGTGAGCCCTTGAGAACGTAGGCAAACTTCTTCAGCATAACCTTCTCTGGTTCATTAGAATCATCATGCTCCTGGTTTTGAAACGAGCCACTCGAATACAAACAGATGTTTAAACCGATATTTAGTTACCTTTATAGTTTGTTACAGAGCTCACTCACTTTGTTACTGAGCTAAATTATCATGCTTTTGCTATACTGTGGCAGAAAAGTGTTTATGACACCGATTGGGTTCGTTGCTGTGATTTATCTGCATTCTATACTACTTTGTCATGTTTGGTGGAAATTGTAACCTGGAGGAATCCTTGTTGGTTGTTTCTAATCTACGTTATCCAAGTTAGCACGGTTGGCATCCATTCTCCACTTGAAGGGTAGTCTTTGATCATGGACTGGATATGGATACCCAAGGTGATTAACATGAGGATACAACCTTAATTTCTTTTTTTTATTAAAATAGTGAAACTTAGGTATCCAATATAGGAGCTTAACCTGCATCCATCCAAAATTATCATTCCCCTTTCTTCATCCCTTCTCTTATACTATAACCTCAGAGGGAAAAAAAGGTTTCTGCTGATAAAGATGATGTATACGTGATCCTCTTCCATGACCTCAAATAGATACTTCTGAAGCATGTGATATTGAAATTAATAAGGTTCATGGTATGGATGTAGTTTGGCTTATAATGTTATGTTGCTTGCAGGTTAGTGTACCAAAAGGTTCTCCTTGCAACTTGAAAGTAAAAGTAAATATTTGGTTGCCTCCAGATGCAATCTACGATATTGTTACTGATCCCGAGAACAAAAGGGTATTTAAGAATATCAAGGTATGCAAACTTTTTCAGTAATGCTTTAATTACTAGTGCCATTATTCATAAATGTTTGTTTATTACTAACTATGCTCATCTAATGTTGAGACGAAATGTATGAAGGAAAGGGTTTAAATAGTTATAGCTGATTGAGAAAGTGAACCCAACTATGGATATTCACTTGTGAGAACATTCATGATTTCTTATTTATCCTGCTGCATTGTGCCAAATGGACTTGATGCCTTTTTTCCCAATTGAATCTCCATGTGCTGTATCGGCAATCTTCAAGCAATATATTATGGCAATTGATCCTCAGGGCTGTATAGGCAATTGTCAATCTATGCATTTTGATGACTCACACCAACTGTCATAGGTATCATTATCTAGAGATCAATTGTGTTCCCAAAAAGACACAGTAGCTAAAATATATTTATGCCGAAAATTAGCAAAATTAAAAAAGAAGCAATGATTAGTAGGTATATTCTTAATCTCAAACTATTGCAAGCACTTTTCAATGTTATTGTTATGAATTCCTTGAAAGAGGGCATGATTTAGACAGAGGTTACAGATATGGAAAGGATTGATAGGAAGAAGTGTTGAGGTAGTTAGGAGCGATAAATTTGGGTACAGAAACTAACTGATGGACCAATCCTTGTCCTTTTACTTGATTGGAGATGGTATAGCTCTAGTATTCCTCCTGCATGTGGGGGTGGTGGTCGGGATGGGGGCTGCGTGAGCGTCAAATAATTTAGTAGTAGAGAAATTTTGAGTTGCACCCCACTTACTTTACCCTAATTCAAGTGTACTCCACTACTTTACCTTAATGTAAGTTATCCCCTACATTTCACGCATTCCGTCCAAGACCGACGGTCAACGCGTTTGACCAAATTTTTAGGACAAAAATACTCCTGACTTCGTGCGGGAGGACGGAGGAGCGTCGTGGGAGAGTGGGGAAGCGGGGGCGACGCCATGAGGGAGCGGGAGAGCAAGGGCACGGGGGAGGAAGGCGGCGCCATGGGGGTTCGGGGGAGGGAGCGGTGCCGTGGACGAGCGGAGGAGAGAAGGCGGCGGGGGGGTGAAGATGGTGGTGAAGGTGGTGGTGGTGGTGAAGGTGGTGAAGGTAGTGGTGGTGGTGGTGGTGGTGAAGGTGGTGGCGGTGGTAGTGGTGGTGGTAAAGGTGGTGGTGATGTTGGTGGTGGTGATGGCAAAGGGCTGAGCGAGGCGGGGGAGGGGGGGTCGAGCAAGGAGGGGGAGGCAAGGGGCTGCTGTGAAGAAGCAGAGGATAATTCCGTCATACAATTTTGGTCAAATGCGTTGGCCGTCTTTGTGGGACGGAATCTGTGAAATATGGGAGGTAATTTACATTAAGATAAAGCACTGGGTGCACTTTGAAATATAACCACTAAAGTGGGGTATGACTCAAATTTTCTCTTAATAGTATTGTTTCTGAAATTTGAGTACACAACTCTACTTTTCTTAAATATGTAAATTCATTGGACTATACAAAAAATTATTTTATTTGAATGAGAATAGGCGGAGACTTCAATGTAGTGGAAGGTAATTTGAAAGAAACTAGATGCCAAACAAAAATATGTTGGAGTGGGTGGGTTCTCAACCTATGTGGAAAATACTAAAGGATTCTACAAACGGAGGTTGTAATCTGATCTAGTTACCTTTATAGTTTGTTATTGAGCTAAATTAGCATGCTTTTGCTGTACTGTGGCTAGTTAGGACTTGTTGAGAACTAATAAGGGACTTAGTCCCACATTGGAAAAATGTAGTATGAAGAGGAGCTAGACTCCCTATAAGTAGTAGAGTACCCAATCAATAAAACAATACAACAATTATTCTCTACATGGTATCAGAGCCATAACCACAAAAAAAAAATTTCTTTCCCAACCCCCCCCCCCCCCCCCCCACGCACCCCCCCCCCCTCCCTGCTGCCCCCGGCTGTTCCCCCCAACCCCCCCCCCCCGACGCCCCCCTGACGCCCCTGACGCCCCCCCCCCCCCCGCCGACGAACCCCCCCCCCCCGCCCCCCCTCTTTCGACCCCAACTGCTGCCGACCCCCCTTTTTTCAAAACGAAAAAAACCCTAATTTGAGAGCGAGATTATGTGGACGGTTATTCGAAGACGCATGGATGTCAAATGCTCTATTTGCACCATCTGTTCCTAGAGTACGCCCTCCGGAATTACAAAATACTTTATTTGTTTTTTCGATTCTCGATCTGCAAAATTAGGATCTACATGCGCGCGCCGGTGTTGGCCATGTTAACAGCGCATTCGTAAGGTCTCTGTTGAAGACTTTACATAAAGACGACGACGACGAATCACAGTTGAAGACGCCATGGATTCGATCAGTGGTAAACTGACAGCAGAAGAGATGAAGGCCTTGGTTGATGATATTTTATCAAAGAGATTAACCGAGACAACCCCACGTGTGATCCATACTGATGTGGATCCGTCACCCTACAAAATGGGAAAGCTGGACAAGCTGGAGACGAAGTTGGAAGGAACGTCCAACTACTTGAAATGGTCACGGCAGGCACTGCGGACGCTGAAAGGACGAGGTTTGGTTGGCTACGTCAATGGCCAAACCAAGGTCCAGATGATCCCTCCTCAAAGGAGTTTGCTATTTGGAAAATTGTCAACAATGTTGTGGCTGGATGGTTGACAGCCTCCTTGACCGACCAGGTGTCGGGCAATATAGAGGCGATGAAGGCTGCTGCTGATATATGGAGGACTTTAAAGGATATGTATTCAGGCTCAGGCAATCCTATGCGGGTCTTCCAACTGCAGGATGAACTTGATAGGGTGGTCCAGGACGACCGTACCATCTCTGAGTATGCAACACTGTTAAAGAAGTACCGGTCTGATCTGGATCACTATGATCCTCTTGGGATGGAAGATGCACAAGTCGATTCAGCATTTGCGAAACATTTTCAAAAGTTCTTGGATTATATTTCGCGACAACGGATGATGAAGTTCTTGAAGGGTCTTAACCCTGTGTTTGAGCATAGAAGGAATGTACTCCTAGCACAGCCCATGCTTCCCACCTTAGAAGAAGTCATAGCTGTCATGGCACAAAAAGAGGCTCGATTGAAGTTGATGTCCAACAAGGGCTCTTTCCAGGGGGAGCAAGCCGCTGTTGACAAGTCCGCCCTTGCCGCCTTCAATCAGCCTCCCTCTGTGGCCGGTGTTTGCCACAACTGTGGTGACTCAGGACATTACATCAGATTTTGTCCAAAATCTCTGCAAAGTCAGTCGAGTGATCGTGGACGGGGCCGCGGAGGACGTCGAGGTGGTAGAGGCGGTTATGCTGGTAGAAGGGAAAATTATTCTGGAGGACACAAAGCTAATCTGGCGGAGGAAGGGGGAGAAAATCACCTGGCTGAGTTAACCCCTCTTGAGAAGGAGTTCCTCGCGAGGTTACACAGCACGAAGCTGGGTTCGGACGACAGTCATGGGGCGTCATCTACCTCGGGGGATCACATCACTTGCTTTGCCCAATCCAGCACAGCTATTCCTGCGCGTGCTCTTGCAGCTGCTGTCCACCAACCAGGTTGGATTATGGACTCTGGGCATCCCGCCATGTCACGGGGTCCCGCGGTGAGTTCCAGGACTATACTCACCTACCGACGCCGGAGAGCATTTAGACTGCTGATGGTAACTCCAGCCCTGTCATGGGTAAATACACTGTCGTATGCACCCCTTCTCTCACTCTCACCAATGTCATACATGTTCCGTCTTTTTCTGTCAATTTTCTTTCTATTAGTGCCATTATTCTTGATCTTAACTGTACTGTTTCCTTTGACATTCCTACGGTGACTTTTCAGGAGAAGGGGACAGGACGACGACTCGGGACTGGCACATGGCATAAGGGGCTGTGGTACTTGGACAGGACTGGACTGTACAAAGCATTGTCTCTGGTAGCATACACACCACCGGAAGATTCACGACGCAATGTAGAAGATGAATTGCTACTCCACCACCAGCGTGTCGGTCATTCTTCTCTTAAAATTATCTGGAAATTACTAAGAAACCCAATTTCGGGATGGGCTTTTATGAAATGCCCACCCGCTGGATGAGTTTTATGAAATGCCCAGAATTAAGTATTTTCACGTTAAATATTCCAAGATTCTCTTTTAGATGCCACCCGCTGGAAACTGCTATTTTTATAATACCGAAACTATCCCTCCGCGCGAATTGGTCATCTATATGTATTTGAATTCAAAAAACTCAGATCTGGATTGCGATTTTCGTCTTCTTCTTCTTCACGGAAAATCTGAATTTCATTGCTCTCATATTCAACAAAGATCGTAAAGATCGTTCGTAGTTCGGTGTGCTTTTCTTCGGTCGAACTCAGATCATCGCTCGTCATCATCATCACCATCATCATCATCTTCATCGACGTCAATTGTGGAGAGAAGATCTTTCTTCTTCTTTTCCATAAGAATTATCATCGCTTTGAAAGAAGAACGAAACTCTTTATTCCTGAAAAAACTAAATTACACAGAGAATGACCATTCTCCTACGTTTTAACACTGGAAATGACCATTCTCCGTGTAAATTAACACGGAGAATGCCATTCTCCGTTTTATTTAAAATGGAGAATGACATTCTCCGTGTTTCTAACACGGAGAATGGCCATTCTCCTGCGTTTTAACACTGAAATGACCATTCTTCGTGCTAAATTAGACGGAGAATGACAATTCTCCGTTTTATTTAACACGGAGAATGACCATTCTCCGTGTAAATTAACACGGATCCGTTTTATTTAAAACGGAGAATGACATTCTCCGTTTTATTTAAAACGGAGAATGACATTCTCCGTGTTTCTAACACGGAGAATGACATTCTCCGTGTTTCTAACACGGAGAATGACATTCTCCTGCGTTTTAACACTGAAATGACCATTCTCCGTGCTAAATTACACGGAGAATGACCATTCTCCGTTTTATTTAACACGGAGAATGACCATTCTCCGTTTTATTTAACACGGAGAACGTCATTCTCCGTTTTATTAAAAACGGAGAATGCCATTCTCCTGCGTTTTAACACTGAAATAACCATTCTCCGTTCTAAATTACACGGAGAATGCTATTCTCCGTTTTATTTAACACGGAGAATAACATTCTCCGTTTTATTTAACACGGAGAATGGCATTCTCCGTGTTTCTAACACGGAGAATGGTCATTCTCCTGTGTTTTAACACTGGAATGACCATTCTCCGTGATAAACTACACGGAGAATGGCATTCTCCGTGTAAATTAAGACGGAGAATAGTCATTCTCCGTGTAATTTAGCACGGAGAATGGTCATTCTCCGTGTAAATTAAGACGGAGAATGCCATTCTCCGTTTTACTAACACGGAGAATAACCACCCTCATGCGAAATTAACATTTTTTGTGTTCTAACACGGAGAATGGCCATTTTCCTGCATTTTATGGTTAGCTGAAACTTTGGAGAGCCATAACTTTTGACTGGGAGGTCGAAACGAGGTTCCGTTTGTCGCAAAATGAGCGTATCGTCGAGGAGACTGAAAGTAACAGCTTCACAGTTAGACGGCCTTCCGAAATTTTAGAATTGCAAAAAAATGATGTTTGGACCTCCGTTTTAGCACTTTTGTCGTTTGTCCCGGTCTTTCCGAAATTTTTCAACGAGTTTTTGAAGATTTTTGAGGAGAAAACCTAGATTCGAAAGTGAGCAGCGTATGGAAGAAGATGAAGTATCGAAACATTTTTTTAAGAGCAGTTTCGTGGGTGTTTTCAATAAATTAAAAGGAAGGACAAAAGGGTCATTTGGAACCCGCTTTGGATAAGTTTCTCTAATTCTGGGCACGCGATGAAAGTTTTTTTAGCGGTGGGTTTTACATAAAACTTTTTAAGTTTTTGGGCATTTCATAAATCCTCCCTAAAATTATTATTCGAATGTATCCGTCTTTATACCAAAGGGCTAATAAAGAGAAGTTATTTTGTAATGCATGTGAGTTGGGTAAACATACCAGAAGCACGTATGTGAGTTCAGGAAGTAGAAGTTCAGCTACATTTGATATGATACATTCGGACGTATGGGGCCCTTGTCCTACAACCGGTGTTAACGGTTTTCGATGGTTCGTCACTTTTGTTGATTGTTATACTCGCGTGACATGAGTCTACCTTATGAAGAATAAAAGTGACGTCTTTGAGACGTTTCGAGACTTTCATTGCCGGGTAGAAACACAATATGGCACTAAAATTAAGTGCTTACGGTCTGACAATGGGACGGAGTATACAAATAAGAAGGTTGCTGAGTATTTATCCACTCATGGAATACTACACCAAACTTCATGTGCCTATACATCGGCACAAAATGGTGTGGCCGAACGGAAGAACAGACACCTGCTGGAGGTCGCATGGACGATGATGCTGGCTATGAATGTCCCGAAACACTTATGGGGGCAGGCGGTGTTAACGGCCTCTTATCTCATCAACAAATTGTCATCTCAGGTATTGGACTGGAAGACACCGTTGGAGATGCTTACTGGTGCAACCACGTACACTGTTCTACCGAAAGTATTTGGGTGTGTATGTTTTGTCTAAGATAATAGGCCAGGAGTTGACAAACTGGATCCTAGAGCGGTTAAATGTGTCTTTGTCGGGTACACGGCAACTCAAAAGGGATACGCATGTTGGAGCCCAGTTGAGCGGAAGATGTTTGTAAGCATAGACGTTACATTCAGAGAACTGGAACCATATTATGGTTCGGATGACGGTTCAGCGTTTGGTGATACACCTAACACAGAGAGTTAGATGTGAGGGGGAGAAAATAAGCCCATCTGTGGTGGTCGGATCGGTCCCATGCCCGGTCGTGGAAAACTGGACGCAAGGGGGAGAAAGCAGTGACTCCGATACAGAAGATGAAGAAGATACATATGTTAAACAGGGGAAGCAGCAGACAATGGAAAATGAGCTCCAAGTCTACAGAAGGAGACAATAGAAGTCCAGTATTGTGCCTGTACCGTGCCCTGTGCCTACTGTATCAAGTCCCTCGTCTACTCCTGCTCCAACTCTTGAAGATGTTGCCCCCGCACTGAATTAATCTGATTTTGATGCGGATCTCTCTGACTCTGATGGTATGATCTCTCTACCACCTATTGCTCCCTTAAGGAGATCTTCTCGCATCAATGCGGGTAAGGCTCCTAGTCGTTTTGATGATTATGAACATGATATTGACAACTACCTGTCTTATTCTAACATTTCTTCGAATTATCGAGCCTTCATTACATCGTTAGACTCTACTTCGTTGTCCAAGTGTTGGCAGGAAGCAAAGAAAGATCCAAGGTGGAAAGCTGTAATGATGGAAGAACTTGGGACACTGGAGAAAAATAAGACGTGAGAGCTGGTTCCATTACCCAAAGGGAAGAAAAATGTGGGATGCAAATGGGTGTACACAGTAAAGGAGACGTCAGAAGGAAAAGTAGAACGATACAAGGCAATGTTGGTTGCAAAAGGATACACACAATCATATGGCATCGACTATGATGAGACGTTTGCTCCAGTAGCAAAAATGAGCACCGTAAGAACTCTGGTCTCTATTACAGCAAACTATGGTGGAAGCTATACCAGTTAGATGTGAAGAATGCCTTTCTCCATGGGGACCTACAAGAAGAAGTGTACATGGAACTCCCGCCAGGGTGCTACGCTACAGAATCAGACGGAGGGACATCGCATGAAAAAGTGTGCAAACTAAAGAAGTCGCTATATGGACTCAAGCAATCTCTTCGAGCCTGGTTTGACAGATTCAGAAAGGCTGTTACAGACATGGGATACCATCAAGCAAATGCAGATCATACGGTCTTTCTTCAGCATGCAAGAGGCCACATCACTATACTTGCTGTATACGTGGATGATATAGTAATCACAGGTAATAATGAAGTCGAGATCGCTAAGCTGAAGTCAAAACTCACGAAGGAGTTTGAGGTGAAGGATTTAGGAGCGATGAGGTACTTTCTAGGTATCGAGGTGTGTGAAGGCGAATAAGGAATTGTTCTCTCACAGAGAAAATACGCACTAGATCTGCTGAAGGAGACAAGGATGCTGGGATGCAAAGCAGCAGTCACTCCAATTGACCAGAAGTGCAAGTTGGGAGCAGAAACAGGAGAGCCAGTTGATCGTGAAAGATATCAATGACTTGTAGGGAGATTGATTTATCTGGGGCACACTCGCCCTGATATCTCATTTGCGGTGAGTGTAGTAAGTCGCTACATGCATGATCCAAGAACGGGTCATATGGATGCAGTGTTTCAGATCTTGAGATATCTGAAAGGGGCACCGGGGAAAGGGCTATGGTTCAAGAAGAATGGATGTATAGAAGTTGAGGGATACTGCGATGCAGACTGGACGAGCTGTATAGACGATAGAAGGTCTACCACGGGATATTGTGTCTTTGTAGGAGGAAACTTGGTCTCATGGAGAAGCAAGAAACAGTCAGTGGTAGCACGGTCTACAGCTGAAGCATAATACAGAGCAATGACTTTATGAGTGTCGGAGTTGCTGTGGGTGAAAGCATTGCTGACAAAGTTGAAGCTGGACAGGAGAGCACCGTTACGTCTTCTGAGCGATAGTCAAGCTGCAATAAGTATAGCTAACAATCCAGTTCAGCACGACAGAACGAAGCACATCGAGATCGATCGATTCTTCATCAAAGAGAAGCTGGAACAAGGGATACTGAAGATTGATCATGTTCGCTCAGAAGAATAAGTGGCAGACTGTCTGAATAAGGGTCTTAGTTCATTAAGTCTGTCGAAGCTATGTAACTAAATGAGAATGATTAATATCTATTGCCCATCTTGAGGGGGAGTGTTGAGAACTAATAAGGGACTTAGTCCCACATTGGAAAAATGTAGTATGAAGAGGAGCTAGACTCCCTATAAGTAGTGGAGTACCCAATTAATAAAACAATACAACAATTATTCTCTACAGGACTAAAGATTCTACAAACAGAGGTTGCAATCTGATATTTCTTTATTTTTCACTACTTTGATGCATACTTGTACAACATGTATCAGTCCTTTCATCATATATACGAGTATCAGTCCCTTGCAATAGAACTTTAAATGCTAAAGTTCATATGGCTTCCACTTTCAATTCTGATACAGCTGAAAGTAGCCACGATTTAGCTATGTTTTAGATATATGCTAAAATTTTCTTGTAGTTTGTAGTGAATCTTGTGTGAGCCCTTGAACCAATTAATGTTAATTTATTAATTTTATTATTATTTGTCATCAAGATTATATTCATAAATCCTTAAGGGAATTAGAAAACACTCTATGTTTAAAACTATTAATTTAGGCATAGGGTAAATAGGAGAACTTATTAAGTGTAAGGGGGTTTTATGCAATACACAATATATGAGACTAAGGAAGACATTTTTTGCAAAATCATATTTTAGAGAGGGGGTTGATTGCTTAACGGCCAATTCAAATCCTTCCACAGATAGGAATAGATTACGATCTAAATCTGATTCCATCTCCTCCTTATCCTTCTAGGATTCATATTTGGATGTATATATGTACATGAAGAACAGCTAATCGATCTCCTCTACAACTCATCCTTCCTTCCAAAACCCTAAATTATTTCCCTACGCCACCTCCAGTTCGTGAAGCTGCTGTCAAGGGAGTTCGGCAGAAAACAGAGCATTCAAATAGGTAACATTTCGCTTTTCAATTATCGTACCATGTGATTACGTTCATGATTCCATTACAATAGAGATAATTGTCTTAATGTCTAAGAAGGCCTAGTTGATGATGAAAAGGGCATAAGAGATGGGAAGGGTATTAGGAAACTGAGTAATAGCAGAACCAAGCAGGTATTTGGTGACCCATTGTGTATCCGATCTTGCGAATATATGATGGTACTGTACGGATACCAATATTTGGTTGCCTTTGGACAAACCTCATGCTATACAATATGATCCTGTTCTTGATGACTTTTGTTGGACATATTTTATAAGTAGTCTATGACTAAGTGACCTGGGAGTATAGAGAGTCAATTTCATTGTATCAAAAACCCCAAAACAACAAATTGCTTGTACCTGATCCCTTGTACCAGAACACCTGTGTTAGGATACGCTTTTACCAGTTGCCTTAGACACTTCTAAAATGGAGTGGTGCAACTTGTACTTCAAATATGTGAATAATTGGGGTCTTGGTTCAGTCAAGTAAGGAAGTTTAGATGGTTGGAATGTAGATGGTAGTAGGAAGTTATCAAAATGCAGTATCAGGAATAGGGTATTTGAACCAATGTATCATAGAATAAAGTGCCTCCAGGAAAATAGGACATTGAGTACAAGTAAGTATCCGAGTATCCGATGCTCGGCAAGCACGGGGTAACAATTAGGGAGACTCTGCTATGCTCAACAGGTCCTATTTGTATGCAGGTAATTGCACACAGAGTATTGATTAGACTATAGTTAGTATAGGTAATGCCTTGCTGTTGGAAAGGAGAGCAAAATCCTTGACTGAACAGGAAGTCGTGAGTACCTTTCGACCAACAGGTGATGAGGCAACCTGTGTACTACAGGAGCAGCAAAAGCACAGGTGGGAAGGGAATGGCCTAAGTGATAGCTTGTATCCTATAGGGGAGAATTAGTATCTGTTGTATACAAATGGCTAGGAAATATTGCTAGGCAACACAAGTGTTGCTTCAATCAGTTCAGAACATTATCTGTTATTTGTCCAGTTGTCTTATTCATTTGTCTCATTTCCACACACAATTAAATATATACAAGGAAATAGGCAGTCTTGCGATTTAGCTTTGAAGCTATCTGTATAAAACTAGTGCCACCACTTTGAACAACTGATATGTGAACATACCAACTCTGTTTAGATGGTCTTATGGTGTGTGTTTCCTGGTTTGAGTTTAATGGGTATAAAATCAGAAGTTGTCTTTTGGATAGGATGTATCTAAAACTCCTTACAATGTGATCATATTTTAGGTTCGATAGTCCTACTCCTAACACACAACACTGACCAGGATAGTTCTATCTAGGAAGATAGCAACAAGGTGGTATAGGAATGTATATAGGAAGGTGCATCTGTTGCATTTATGAAGACAAAGGTAGAGTAATCAAACTTGGGGTTGCAAGTAGATTGTGGTATCAAGTACAGAATCGTGTATATATAAATAAGAATATGAATATAGGTGGCAAACCAAGTAAGTGTTAGTGAATAAATCCAACCAAACTAGTTAAAGGAACCAATTAGTTAATAGTGACATAGAAAACCTAAAACTTGTGTAGACAGGTTACTTTTACTTGAACCCTCATTTGACTTTGTAATTTTATAAATAGGTTACTTGGACCTCAACATGGATTCTGACCCGTGCCAGCAGCTCAGGACTACATGCAAGTATACCTTGCTTCTCTTTACAGCTTTATTTACATGCTTATTCTTTTCATTATTCCTTTCTCCTGTTTGAGAGTTGACATGTGTTTCTCGTATCATGTATACTAGTTCGCTATCTTCATTGGTATATAGTCATTGTTCACGATTGACCTTGTAGTTTATATTGAACCTGTTTTTCACGTGTGCTTGATTGAGTCGTATCATAGAACAAATGCGCTATAGTGGAACTGTTATTTCCTATTTGTCATTTTCTCAACCTACGAGTCCACACTAGGGGAGAGGGTTGACACCTTGAAAGCACCTGCGAGTCCATACTAGGGTCGAGGGTGATTGCCTTGAACTAACCCGCGAGTCCACACTAGGGGCGAGGGTTAGTGATTAGTTTCAAACCTACGAGTCCACACCAGGGACGAGGGTTTGGTTATCCGTTGATCTCGTGTTCACTTGTTTTTTTCCAGCAGTTCATTTATGCTTAGTTGTTAATATTCGTGTATCAGTATTGCTTAGTCTGTTTCCTGTTTATCTTGGTTTTTTTTCTTGTATGATAAACTGTTAGATAGCATGTTTTATGCATCTTGCTAGTCCTCTAAGGACCTGATGATCTCTCAGGTTTAGCCGAGTTTGAGTCAGGAGCAGACGAGCATGGTTAGCCAACATCAGACCATGTTACATGCAGTGATGATGCCATTGATGATTAGCATCTTGGACCCAGTTATCTTATTTCATGTCTTTAGTTTATTTTTTCGTCTACTGGTAGTGGATTTGTATTACGTCCGAACGTGACTTGGATTCTTGATAACTTGGAGACATTCAGTTTATATTATTCTTTATTATCCAGTTCATTGACATTCATTGATCTTAGTTGTATCTTTTATTATTCTGTGGATGAGATATAGATTGCCATGCGATTTTAGATGCAGTAACTTGTCAGTTATAGATAGCATACTACTGCCGAAACTACGGCGTAGGCTGGGCTTGGACACGCTCGTATCCGAAAAGTGGGTGCAGGTCGTGACAAGTTTTTTTGGTGGCCCATGCAGGTCTACGTTAATCACTTCGGTTACTTCATTGTACCGACGTGAGCCTGCAAATAGGACTAGACTCTTAGGATCTCATCCACGTGTCTTGACTCATTATTGATCTCTATCCTTGATTTTCATTGAATCCTTGACTTGCATCCTTCAACGGCTAAAGTGTTTTCCTTTGTTACAGTAAAATGGATTCTTAAGACAGGAACAACGCTCCTTTGAACACCCCACCGACTGCAGGAGGATTCTTCACGTATATGACCCTACCAACGCAGGGAGGCCAACTTACTCATATGGGCAATCCGTCATAGCTGCAATTCTCGAGATTTTGCAGAGACGACATTCCACCACCCCCGCAGTTTCCTCCGCAGACTCTACCACCAATATTCGTTCTGCCCCTAGCATCTGTCCCACCACCAACACAAGTTCCGCATCCAGCACATGCTCTCCATCCAGCACCGACCATGCACCCAGCACCAGCGATGTATCCAGCTCTCGCCATGCATCCAACACCAGCAACGTATCTAGCACCTGCCGTATATCCAGCACATATTTTGCCTCCGCCACCTGCACTGGACAACGTTACTCTCATCGAAATCTTCCAGCAACCCCGCTTCCCAGACAGAGCAGGCCAACACCTTCCGCGACACTTTGATGGAGGCTCTCCAGACTAGAGATGCTCCACGACTGCGTCCTGGAACTTCCAAGAATTTCATGAACCTTAGGCCCAGGGAATTCAAGGGGACGGAAGGGATTCGATACACGGATGAGTGGTTAGATAACGTGGATCGAATTCTTTGGATGACTCGAGTTCCTGAAGACCTAAAGATCGAGTCAGCTAGAATGCAGCTTTATGACATCGCCCGCACATGGTATAGAGATGAACCCCGATTTACCGCACCAGATGTGACTTGGGAAGAGTTCAAGGAGCTGTTCAAGAAAAAATTCTACCCTGACGCGGCCCTAGAGGAGTTGGAGAATGAGTTCGAGAGCCTAGAGCAGGGCAACCTCACCATCGACGAGTACACCGCAGAGTTTTCCCCTCTCAGCCGCTTCGCAGATGCCATGACCCCTGAAGCCAAAGCCAGGAAGTTCAAGAAGGGATTATCATATAAAATTTGCCTAGTTATCGCCACCAGTCAAGCCACAACCTGCGGAAGGATCTTGAAGGTCACACAGGCGGTGGAGAAAGAGTTAAAGCGCAAACAAAAGAGAGACCGAGACGCATATGGAGAAGGCATCAGCCAATCGGGATCGGCGAAGCGTCACAATGTTCCAGGAAGGCCCCCAGCACATCAGCATCACCAGCAGCGTCAGCCAGCGACAGTAGCAGCTCGAGCACCAGAAGGAGGACCCGAGATACGCCCGGCTACCTATCAACAGACACGAGCAAGCCCACATCAAGTCCAAGACGTTCTCATCTGCTAGTATTGCATGAAGAGAGGCCATGTACCAGAAAATTGTCGTGATTGGTTAGGTTTGTGTTGGACTTGTGGGTCCAACCAACATAGGTCTCGAAATTGTCTGAAGAGAAACGTGACTGCCCACCACTACCAACCGCGCAAGGAGGACAAGCTTTTGCCATGATCATAGAGGATGTGACAACGCTACAAGGAGGAGCTGACGGTAATTCCTAGTAGATTATAGCAGTGGTACTATTGATAGTCCTATTTCAGACTTTGGCACATGAAACATTTGAAACATGTTTTAATAGCGATTTGTTAGACTATTCATTCTAGTAGATCATTTATTGAATTTTGAGGACGAAATTATTTTAAGAAGGGTAGATTTGTGAGCCCTTAAACTAATTAATGTTAGTTTATTAATTTTATTATTATTTGTCATTAAGATTATATTCATAAATCCTTAAAGGAATTAGAAAACACTCTATGTTTAAAACTATTAATTTAGGCATAGGGTAAATAGGAAAACTTATTAAGTGTAAGGGGGTTTTATGCAATACACAATATATGAGACTAAAGAAAACATTTTTTTTGCAAAATCACATTTTAGAGAGGGGGCTGATTGCTTAATGGCCAATTCAAATCCTTCCACGGATAAGAACGGATTGCGATCTAAATTTGATTCCATCTCCTCCTCCTTATCCTTCTAGGAATCATATTCGGATGTATATATGTACATGAAGAGCAGTTAATCGATCTCCTCTACAACTCATCCTTCCTTCCAAAATACTAAATTATTTCCCTACGCCACCTCCAGTTCGTGAAGCTGTTGTCAAGGGAGTTCGGCAGAAAATAGAGCATTCAAATAGGTAACATTTCCCTTTTCAATTATCGTACCATGTGATTCCGTTCATGATTCCATTACAATAGAGATAATTGTCTTAATGTCTAAGAAGGCCTAATTGATGATGAAAATGGCATAAGAGATGGGAAGGGTATTAGGAAACTAAGTAATAGCAGAACTAAGCATGTATTAGGTGACCCATTGTGTATCCGATCTTGCGAATACATGATGGTATTGTACGGATACCAATATTTGGTTGCCTTTGGGCAAACCTCATGCTATACAATATGATCCTGTTCTTGATGACTTTTGTTGGACATATTTTATAAGTAGTCTATGACTAAGTGACCTGGGAGTATAGAGAGTCAATTTCATTGTATCAAAAACCCCAAAATAGCAAATTGCTTGTACCTGATCCCTTGTACCAGAACACCTGTGTCAGGATACGCTTTTACCAGTTGCCTTAGACACTTCTAAAATGGAGTGGTGCAACTTGTACTTCAAATATGTGAATAATTGGGGTCTTGGTTCAGTCGAGTAAGGAAGTTTAGATGGTTGGAATGTAGATGGTAGTAGGAAGTTATCAAAATGTAGTATCAGAAATAGGATATTTGAACCAATGTATCATAGAATAAAGTGCCTCCAGGAAAATAGGACATCGAGTACAAGTAAGTATCCGAGTATCCGATGCTCGATGCTCGGGAAGCACGGGGTAACAATTAGGGAGACTCTGCTATACTCAATAGGTCTTATTTATATGCAGGTAATTGCAAACAGAGTATTGGTTAGACTATAGTTAGTATAGCTAATGCCTTGCTGTTGGCAAGGAGAGCAAAATCCTTGACTGAACAGGAAGTCGTGAGTACCTTTCGACCAACAGGTGATGAGGCAACCTGTGTACTACAGGTGCGGCAAAAGCACAGGTGGGAAGGGAATGGCCTAAGTGATAGCTTGTATCCTATAGGGGAGAATTAGTATCTGTTGTATACAAATGGCTAGGAAATATTGCTAGGCTACTAACACAAGTATTGCTTCAATCAGTTCAGAACATTATCTGTTGTTTGTCCAGTTGTCTTATTCATTTGTCTCATTTCCACACACAATTAAAGATATACAAGGAAATGGGCAGTCTTGTGATTTAGCTTTGAAGCTATCTGTATAAAACTAGTGCCACCAATTTGAACAACTGATATGAGAACATACCAGCTCTGTTTAAAGGTTAATGGGTATAAAATCAGAAGTTGTCTTTTGGATAGGATGTATCTAAAACTCCTTACAATGTGATCATATTTTAGGTTCGATAGTCCTACTCCTAATACACGACACTGACCGGGATAGTTCTGTCTAGGAGGATAGCAATAAGGTGGTATAGGAATGTATACAGGTAGGTGCATCTGTTGCATTTATGAAGACAAAGGTAGAGTAATCAGACTTGGGGTTGCAAGTAGATTGTGGTATCAAGTACAGAATCGTGTATATATAAATAAGAATATAGGTGGCAAACCAAGTAAGTATTAGTGAATAAATCCAACCAAACTAGTTAAGGGAACCAATTAGTTAATAGTGACATAGAAAACCTAAAACTTGTGTAGACAGGTTACTTTTACTTGAACCCTCATTTGACTTTGTAATTTTATAAATAGGTTACTTGGACCTAAACATGGATTCTGACCTGTGCCAGCAGCTCAGGACCACATGCAAGTATACCTTGCCTCTCTTTACAGCTTTATTTACATGCTTATTCTTTTCATTATTCCTTTCTCCTGTTTGAGAGTTGACATGCATTTCTCGTATCATGTATACTAGTTCACTATCTTCATTGGTATATAGTCAATGTTCACGATTGACCTTGTAGTTCATATTGGACCTGTTTCTCACGTGTGCTTGATTGAGTCGTATCATAGAACAAATGCTCTATAGTTGAACTGCTATTTTCTATTTGTAGTTTTCTCAACCTGCGAGTCCACACTAGGGGCGAGGGTTGACTGCTTGAAAGCACCTGCGAGTCACACTCGGGGCGAGGGTGATTACCTTGAACTAACCTGTGAGTTCACACTAGTGGCGAGGGTTAGTGATTAGTTTCACACCTGCGAGTCCACACTAAGGGCGAGGGTTTGGTTATCTGTTGATCTCGTGTTCACTTGTTTTCTTCCAGCAGTTCATTTATGTGTAGTTGTTCATATTTGTATATCAGTATTGCTTAGTCTTTTTCCTGTTTTATCCTGGATTTTCTTCTTGCATGATAAACTGTTAGATAGGCATGTTTTATGTATCTTGCTAGTCCTCTGAGGACCTGATGATCTCTTCAAGTTTAGCCGAGTTTGAGTCAGGAGCAGATGAGCATGGTTAGCCAGCATCAGACCATGGTACATGCAATGATGATGCCATTGATGATTAGCAGCTTGGACCCAGTTATCTTGTTTCATGTCTTTAGTTTATTTTTCGTCTACTGGTAGTGGATTTGTATCCACCGGACGTGACTTGGATTTTTGATAACTTGGAGACATTCAGTTTATATTATTCTTTATTATCCAGTTCATTGACATTCATTGAT
This sequence comes from Iris pallida, assembly GCA_029216955.1. Lineage (NCBI taxonomy): Eukaryota > Viridiplantae > Streptophyta > Magnoliopsida > Asparagales > Iridaceae > Iris > Iris pallida. The sequence continues at coordinate 248,749 of JANAVB010028197.1, forward strand.
CTTAGTTGTATCTTTTATTATTCTGTGGATGAGATATAGATTGCCATGCGATTTTAGGTGCAGTGACTTGTCAGTTATAGACAGCGTACTACCGCAGACACTGCGACGTAGGCTGGACTTGGAAATGTTTCGTATCCGAAAAGCGGGTGCGGGTCGTTACATCTTGTTCTCATTTGATATATGCTAAAAAATTTGTTCTCAATTGATATTAGTTGTAGAAACATGTACACATAATGGTTAAATATATTCTCTTGTTCTCTCAGGAACTGCATGGAAAAGGAAAGTTGTACTGTGATGGGAGGGATGTGCTCCGGGTTCGCTATATACTTTGGTTTACTTGTATAAATATAGATTTTGGAGGTTTAAGATGTACGAAAGCCATTATTTTGGTTGTATATTTATAGTTGGATGTTTTTGGTGTAGAAACACATTTGTTAATATTTTTTTTTTTATATTATAGTTCTTTGATGTATGTAATCTCTAGATTATATTGATATTATTTGTGTGTTCGATTCATAATATATAATTATAAGTAGAATTTTGGCTATACAAAATTTAGCTTATCTTGACGATTTAATCTTGCTGTAGAAGGGTTTTGCATTGACGATTTTTAACGTTGAATAAATGATTTTCTTGACGGTTTTTGGCCATTAACAAACAATTTTTCTTGACGGTTAATAGCCGTCGTCTAGGCCGGATTCAAGAAAAGTTTTCATCTATATTGACGGTTTCTCCAAACTAATATCTTGACGGCTAAAAACAGTCAAGAAAACTATTTCATATGACGGTCAAAAACCGTTAAGAAAAGTCCTATCAGCGACCGTCAAGAAAAGGGGAAGTTTTCTTACCTCTTGCCTACTTAACGGATCCACAACCTTCAAGATAACCCTTTCTTGACCGGTTTATCCGTCAAGAAAGTCTCTTTTTTGTAGTGTACTGTATCCTCAAAAAAAATTCCTGTATCCTGTAAAAGATGTTAGATCCGATTTCTCTTCCGTTGTCACTTAGCAAAATAATTGCAAAGAGAATAGCTTCCCCGCAATTCATGCATAAGAAACAAACGTTGAAAAATACAAAAAGATAACAAATAACAATTATTTCACAAGCAGTTTTAATGTATGAAGAATAAACTGAAAGAAATAGTGCTACGCAAAAAAATGCATACACATGATAAGAGAGAATAGTACGATACACACTGAAATGCATATTAAAAAATAACTAGATGTTCCAAATACATCAACTCAGCAATAAAAAGTCTCAGTGCTAAAAATAAAGAGAGTACTATCTTGGAATGTTGGAGCTTTTCGAAGCATACATAGACAAAATAAAGTCTAACTAGATAACATCTAGACAAAGAACATAACGTCTAGATCAAAAATCTTCAGAATCATCATCATCATCAGCGCCAGCAGCGCCACCATGTCCAGAAGTGCCAGCTCCAGAAGGGTGTGGAGTAGCACTAGAACCTTGGTACCAGTCATAAGTGTTACCGGGCTCAAAGAAGTGACGAACCGCCTCATCCTCATAGCAGTAGCCCGATACAGCTAGATCTCGGGGAAGAGAACTGACAGAATGCCCAATCTGAGCAAATCAAAGATCCACAAAGGAGTTTGCGAGAGCCTGAAACCGATGGCATCTCGGAACTCGCGTTCCTTCGATGTGTCAGTAATAAACGTTAAAAAATCAGAAAGATGCTGGTGAATACCCTCATAAGTCATAGGATAGTCCTGTGCAGGTGAAGGTAGAGCAGTAGGAGGAGCAGGAGGAACAGCTGCACTACGACAAGAAAGCTGAAGATACTTGGGCTCAGATTCACGAGCACAAGTGGATAGATCAATTTGAAAATACAGAAAGATGATTGGGAGGATCATCGCGTAGGCAAGGTTTCTGTTTCTTTCGCGACAACGACCCATCATCTGAATGATAGTCTTGGGGACAAAAAAATAAATACCCTTATGAATATGATAAATGGCAGACATCTCAAGGGTCGTCACATCATTCAATGAAGTAGATTTGGGCAAAAGAATGGAGTAGACGATGCGATGCAATTTATAGAAAAAATAAGTTCAAATTTATAGCTTTGAACTTATCAGAACGAACTCGATTAGGAGAGCAAAGTTCATTCTTGAAGCTATTTAAGGTCATGCCTACGAAAAATTTAAATTCCGTGATATCATCTAGCGGAGCACCTTCATTTGGAATATCAAGAATTTTTGCTAAGTCGACATTATTGAACTGAATATCGGTTCCGGAGAGACGACTTTTAATAGTGAAAGTGTCAAGAATGAAATTGCAATAGAATAAACGGATAGCATTAGATGCAATTGGATATGAATGAGTAACAAGATTATGCAATCCTAATGCTTTAAAGTAAATATGGTGGTCAGGAAAGACGGTACATTTAATCGGAGCATCGTGGCATATGTTGCGAATTGAGAAATCTTCATACCATAATAATGATTGATCACGGGTTTGGAAGAAAAACCCATTAACGCCCCGTCGTCCGTTTAGACAGCTGAAATGAGGGATTTTCATGGATCGGATCCAAAGACAAGGCCTCTTCACTAGTCGTCGTCTTCTTCCTCTTGAAGGGGTTGAAGTTTTTAGGCATTATTTCTATAAACAATATAGAAATTTATGAAATTAAAAAAAAATGAGGAGGTTATACCTTCTAAGATTCGAGTATGTTGAAGAGAACGAGAAACTCCGCACGAATCCAAAGTTTGGATTGAAATATCCAAAGGAATAGAGAGCAATGGGTTGGAGAAAACTAGGGTTTTGGAGCTCGGGTCGCGGTTGCTGCTGTGTTCTTGAGTGTTAGAGGAGATGAATAGGAAAGGGGACACTAGGTTCTGACTTAAAATACCCAACACCAACAGAACTCGGGCCGAATTCGGTCAGAGTTCGCCTGGGGTTCTGTTGAGGTATTTTTGAACAAAAATAAATGCAGTGCCACTTTATATTCATCAATCATTTTCAATTAGTTAATTCCATGTTTAGTTATTTTAAATTTCAATTAATATAATTAATATTATTTTATGAATTAAATTTTGTTATGCAGCTATTGTCTCAGATTAGCTGTAGGGGTACTGTTCCAGCTAACGGAGGTTCACCGGGGAACGCTTAAGTACCGTTTCGTTTTTGCCGTAACCGTGGTGACAGACAGACCCTTTGTAGTTTATATCGAAAACAGTTTTTTCATATTAAAAAATAATCAATAAAATAAGATTAATTAATATTATTGACATCTAAAATTTTTAATTCTTGACGTAAATAATTGAAACGATCTTCCGCTGATGGTTTTGTAAAGATATCAGCCAATTAGTATTCTATGTCTACATATACAAGGTCTATATCTCCATTTGTTTGATGATCTCTAAGAAAATGATGCTGAATCTCAATATGCTTAGTACGTGAGTGACATACATGATTCTTAGTGATATTAATAGTACTAGTATTATCACAGAAAATTGGTATATATGAATATTGTAAACCAAAGTCTTCTAAGTTTTGCTTCATCCATAAAATTTATGCACAACAACGTCCTGCTGCGATATACTCAGCCTCGGTAGTTGATAATGCGACAGAATTTTGCTTCTTGCTAAACTAAGAGACTAGAGCCTTACCTAGGAAATGATATGTGCCGCTAATACTTTTTCTATCTACTTTGCATCCAGCAAAATCAGTATCCGAGTAACCGATTAGCTCAAAGGACGTGGTTTTGGGATACCGTAAGCCGACATAAGAAGTTCTTTTAAGGTATCGAAAGATACGCTTAACCGCGCACACGTATGATTGCTTAGGGTTAGCTTGGAAATGTGCACACAAGCAAATACTAAACATTATATCAGGGAGACTAGCATTTAATAAAGTAAACTACCAATCATACCTCGATACTTACGTATGTCGATCGGTTTACCTTGTTCATCAACATCAAGCTTGGTTGAAGTTGCCATTGGAGTGCCAAGAGGTTTGACTGTTTTCAGATCGAACTTCTTTAGTAAGTCTTTTGTGTACTTGGCTTGATTTATTAATGCCTTATTGTTTGTTTGTTTGATTTGCAGTCCAAGGAAGAATTTGAGTTCTCCTATCATGCTCATCTTAAACTTATTCTGTATACACTTTAAAAATTCTTGACAAAGAGATTCATCAGTAGATCCGAAGATACTATCATCAACATAAATCTGAATTAAAAGAAGATTTCCATTAAAAGATTTTATAAACAGTGTAGTGTCAACCTTGCCTTTTGTAAAACCGTTATCAAGTAGAAAAGAGCTTAAACGATCACACCAAGCACGAGGGGGGTGTTTCAAACCGTATAAGGCTTTCTTCAACTTGAAAATATGATCATAGTTTTTGAAATCAGTAAAACCTGGAGGTTGAGCTACATAAACTTCTTCTTTAATAAAACCGTTAAGAAAAGCACTTTTAACGTCCATTTTAAAAAAGTAAAATTTTGAAAACATGCAAATGCACATAACATGCAAATGGATTCTAATCTCGCAACTGGGGCGTAGGTCTCATCGTAGTCGATACCTTCCTTTTGGTTGTATCCTTGAGCTACGACTCGAGCCTTGTTACGAGTAACTAAACCATTCTCATTAAGTTTATTTTGGAATACCCAGTGGGTGCTAATGATCGGATGATCAATGGACTTGGGAATAAGTTTCCAAACTTGATTTTGTTCAAATTGGTTTACTTCTCTTGCATAGCATCTAACAAAAAATTATCGCTACATGCTTCTTCAATAGTTTTGGATTTTAGCTGTGAAATAAATGCAACACAGAAAACTATATCTTTGCTTGAGGAATGAGTACTTACACCCCTGGTAATCTCACATATTAACAAGTCCTTGGGATGGTCAGCCAAAAACTTTATTCTTTTTGGCAAACTTTCAAGGTAGCTAGTTCCGACTTCTGGTTCTGTACGTGATCTGCCTGGAGTATCAGATGGTGCTGTGCTTGAAGGTTCTGCAAGTGCTGTACTTGGTATACTGATGTCTTCATCATCATCGTCGATTATTTGTTGATTCAGTTCATCAAAAGTAACATTTACTGATTCTTCGATGATCATGGTCCTTTTGTTGAAGACTCGGTACCCTTTGCTTTTGGTCGCACAACCTAGAAATATACCTTTATCAGCATTTTCGTCAAATTTTCCTAAATTATTTTTAGTATTAAGAATAAAGCATTTGCAACCAAAGATTTTGAAATAAAAAACAGATGGTGTCCTATCAAACCATAACTCATAGGGAGTCTTCTTCGATTTAGGTCGAATTAGAACCCTATTGAGAACATAGCAAGTTGTATTGACAGCTTCAGCCCAAAAGTATTTAGGTAGACTAAACTGATTTAACATAACTCTAGCCTTTTCAGATAGAGTCCTGTTCTTACGTTCCACAACTCCATTTTGTTGTGGATTCCTAGGGCAAGAGAACTCATGCAGATAACTGTGTGTCACAAAATTGCTCAAACTTTGCATTCTCAAATTCGTCGCCATGATCACTTTGAATACAAGTGATCATGAATCCTTTTTCATTCTAAACTTTTATGGAAAATGAGACAAATTCAAACTATGCATCATTTTTGCGTGCAAGAAAATATACTCACGTCTATCTAGAGAAATCATCTACTATTACAAAAGCATATAACTTACCACCTAGGCTACCAATTCTACTAGGTCCGAATAAATCCATATGCTGTAATTGTAGAGGTCTAGTGGTACTTACAGCATTCTTGGACTTAAAAGTGGATCGGGTAGCTTTGTTCTTTTCACATTCACTATATACCGTATCCTTCTTGAAAGAGATGTCCGGTAAGCCTCGTACCAACTTCTTTGTGGATAGTCTTGAAATTGTATTCATGTTTGCATGACCGAGTCTCATATGCCATAGTTGACTCTCATCATTCTTGGCGATTAAGCATCTACCTGCTTTGCTAGCCTCTTCCAATAGATAGAAAACATATATATTATCTTCCCTAATACCTTCAAAGATAGTACTACCAGTTGAGCTATCAACTATAGTACATTTGTATTTAACAAAGTTAATACCATAACCAAGGTCAGCTAAATGGCTTATGCTGAGTAGGTTATGTTTTAACTCGGTTACTAGACAGATATCTTTAATCACAGAATAGGGAGCCTTACCAATATTGTCGATACCTACTATATACCCTTTAAGATTATTACCGAAGGAGACGTATCCTTCTTTCTTCTTCGACAGTGTTGCGAATAATGAAGCATCACCAGTCATCTGTCGTGAGCAACCGCTGTTGAGGATCCACTTGCTTCTAGCATGCATTGGGTATTCTACCTACAAAAGAATTTGCAGATAAAATTTTCGATACCCATTTCTTGTAGGGTCCTGAGATGTTAGTTTTTGGTATCCATGCACATATCTTTAAATCAACAAGATTTCTAACTCTACATGCAGGAGAGATATGACCAATGGTGCCACAATAGTGACATCTAGCATGTTGAGTGTTAGATGCAGTGTGTTGTGCATAATTGGTAGGTCTTGGTTTTCTATTAGGATATTGATAATAAAACTTATGCCTATTGGTCTTCTTGGGCATAGGTTTGGTTGGGTTTGGTCAGATAGTGTTGGGTTTGACAGTATTTCGGTGTTTCGGTAAGTGATCTGTGTTAGGGTAGGATGCAGCTACCTCAGGCTATTTTCCTAACCTAAATTCTAACTTTTTGGAAATGTCATACAGTTCATTATAATCAGCAGTAAGTGCATCATTCCTGATTAGTGCTTGCTGAAGACTTTTCTTCTCTTTGAGTAGGTTTTCCTCTAATTTGGTAATGGTCTTGTCTTTCTCTTCGGATAGTCTTGTGGTCTCGTGTAACTGCAACTTAATAGAAGAAAGCTCACCTACCTCACTAGAATTATCATTACTTCTAACCTCAGCTAGTAGGTCGGTAAGTTTTTCTATTTCACCTTTGTACTCTTTGAGTACCTTCTTAGAGTTTTGGTATTTGCTACATAGTTTTCTGTAATCACCTAAGAGGTCACTAAAGGCTTTACCTAACTGTTCAAAGGTAAAATCATCATATGTATCAAACATGGGGTTAGTGTTTACCTGATCAAATGCCATTAAGCATACATTTGCAGCATCGTCTGATTATTCATCTTCTGAGTCACTGGCTTCACTTTCATGCCATATGCTTGTATTGGCATACCTTCTGGATGTTGATTTCTTCAGGTAACTCTTGTCATACTTGTTGCTTTTTCTGGTTGATGATGATGCTATCGGACAATCCTTCTTGATGTGTCATTTCTTCTCGCAACCGTAGCAGATTGGATCTTATTTGTTGTTGCTATTGTTGCTGTTGTGCTCTTTTGTTCTTCTGTTGATTCTTATGAACTTCTTGAACTTTCTTACTAGGAGAGCTTGATCTTCAGAGTCAGAGTCGCTATATATCGTCGAAATCATCTTCGACAGATCTTCTATATTGAGCTTTGAGGGCGATCGACTTCTCCTTTGGTGCAACATCTTCAAAATCTTGAAGTTCCAACTTGTGAGTGAGTAGCTTACCCTTGAGTGTTTCAAGAGATATAGTGGTGAGGTCGTTCCCTTCAATGATTGTTATAGATTTTAGAATGCAGTTCTTCGTGGGAACTCACAGAAGTTTGCAAATCTTCTCATGGTTATTGTATTCCTTGTCTAATGAAGGCAGAGGATTTACAATATCCAGAAATCTTGCAAACATCTGAGTGACAGATTCGTTTGGCTTCATCTTGAACACCTCATACTCCTGAGTAAGTCTGCCGATCTTTGACTCCTTGACTTGTGTCGTGTCTTCGTGAGTAATTTCAAGAAGTTTCCATACTTCATTTGATGTTGTGCATGTAGACACCTTATTAAATTCAGTCCTATCTAAGGCACAAAACAAAGCATTAATAGCACGTGCGTCAAGACTAGCATGTTTCTTTTCAGCTTCAGTATACTTGTCATGGAGTTTCTCAACCAACTCTTCATCAACAAGAATACGTGCAGAATTTTTATAGCCATCAATCACAATAGACCATAAGTCAAAATATAGAGATTTCAAGAAGAAACTCATGCATGTTTTCCAGTATGTGTAATTTGTACCATCAAACAGTGGAGATTTGTTTGTGGTCTGGCTTTCACTTGTAAATTTTACAGTTGCCATGTGTGATATAAAAGTGATCTATATAACAGCAGTATAGATAAAAATAATAACTGTGTTATGTCTCCCCGCTCTGATACCAATTGTAGGAACGAATTATAAAGCACAATACTCTAGAGGGGGGTGAATACACTACAAGAAAAAAGGCTTTTCTTGACGGCTTTTCCCCGTCAAGAAAGGGGTATCTTGACGGTTGCGGATCCGTCAAGTAGGCCGGAGTCAAGAAAGGACCCCCCCCCCCCCTCCCCTTTTCTTGACGGTCGCTGGCAGGGCTTTTCTTGACGGTTTTTAGCCGTCATATTAAGTAATTTTCTTGACTGTTTTTAGCCATCCAGATAGAAGTTTTTTAAAACCGTCAATGTAGGTGAAAACTTTTCTTGACTCCGGCCTAGATGATGGCTATTAGCCGTCAAGACAAGCCTATTGTAGCAGGATTGAGTTAATTGTTGACGTTTTATAACCGTCAAGAGAAGCTAAATTTTGTATAGCAAAAATTATATTTATAATTATATATTATAAATCAAACACACACATAATATCAATAATCCAGAAGATATACATACATCAAATAACTACAAAATTCAATTTTATATTAATAAACTGTATATTGTTCATACATCACAAACTTCAAATACATCCAACACGTCTAACCACAAACATCTGACACTTGTCCAACCACAAACATATCCAACCAAAGTATGTAGTTTCCATACATCTTAAACATCCAAAACTGAAAATTATACAAATAGAACTAAAATATGTAGCAAACCCGGCCGGAGCACATCCCTCCCATATTCACAACACCTTCATTTTCTATGTAATTCCTGAGAGAAGAAGAATATATATATTTAATCATTTATATGTCCATGTTTGTATAAATTAATAACTAAGAACAAAATAAAATAACCACGAGGCCTACAAGTCAATACAATAATCAAATTCTAGTTCAAACTGTTCATAAAAAATTAATTTGCAGAGAATACGTTGGCACATTTTTCTTCTGAGCAAAAAGACTAGTCCAGGCATAGTGAAATATTGTGGCTTATAACATTCTCTACGAGGATTACTCTAATAAGTAAAAACTAAGATGTCATGGAAGGCTATGCAACATGGCTGCAACATAGAAAATTAGGTATATTATATCATCATGGGGCCTGCTACAGCCTACATTATTAAATTTGTATAGCTCATATAGAGTGTACCGCATAGCAATGTTGAAATATGGATACAAGTTATCCTAATATTGGTGTGTCTGCTTATCAGCATATGAAGGTGCTATATGATATAACTCTGGTTCATAATCAGAAGAATCAGTTGCACGGTGAACAAGTTAGAAGAAAAATTAGCTATTCACATACTTGTTGCAAGGTTAGTACCCAATAGATGCTTATCTGAACTTTTTCCCTACCTATTTTATACTCAACCTTGTGCTTGAAGGTGCTGCTACTTCAGAAAGAAAATAACAGATGTCCACAACCTATGCTTCATACATGCCTTAGTATGTTGTGTCCACATTTAGTAGCTGAAAATTATATTTTCATATCCACGAATTGTTTTGAAGCTACAAATGTTGGAGATTTGTTCAATGGAATAGTTTCATAAAATGATGGATCTGGGGATACATGATATGCCCCCAAATATACAAAGAGTTTCTTCCTTGACTAGAACCCATATCCTCCAGGAACAGCCACCCATATCCTCTAGCAACAGGGTGCAATCACCAATTTTTTATCGTGGGGCCAAACAAGGCCCTGTTCATTTACAAAATGAAGCATATACATAAACATGTATAGTTTCTCACTTGTTTGTTAGCCACAGGTTCCTCAGCTATTTGTTAGATAGTTATACTATAGTAGTTGGGATTATTCGTGGTCTCTTGTTCCCCTTTGGACCCTTCCGCTTGCATCAATATGATTAAAAGCCAAAAAAAATCAACCATCACAGTTTCGTATGTAAATTGCATGGGGTTGTTCTTACAATGAGATTACCGTTTCTCTCATGTTATGAAAATGTACCTGACGTATCAACAAATCTTCATGGTATCTAATGATTAAATGAAAGGTAGAGTCCTACCAAACTAGCTAAAGAGAATAGAAATACATACTTGTATAAACCAACAGACAGGCATCTCCATCCATATTTCTCATGCGCTTGACCTTTCCGATCTTTGGGTTGAATGGATCCGTAATGGACCCAAACCTACAAAATGTAAAACAAATAGAGAATGTACACATGTACATTAACATCAAAAAAAAAAGATGACATGAGGAAGTACTAAAGTTATCCTTTACCTTGAATTCACCACCAAAGGAAGAGGTTACATCCATGGCATGGCCAGGTCGAAGGCAAGAGAAGAAATTACACTATCACTAAACACAACAGAAAAGACAAGTTAGCTCTAGAAATCTATTTATACAAACGTCATCTAAATTGAGCTATATCAGAAAGCCAACCTTGTAACCCAAGAAAACTACTTTCATGGTAGGAACTAAAAAGAAATGCTTCAAAAGAGAACTAGAGATCATGAAATAAAAAAAGGAATTTTGCAAGGAGCTTGAAATGGATGTCTCTATGAGCTTATACATTTCAGATGCATACTATTGCACAAACACTAGAACAAGCAATTTTTCTTTTCTTTCTTTCCAAATATCTTTTACAAGTTGTGAAGCCATTTTCAAGGCAAAAGAGAGATTTAATAGCTTAAGGATGGGAATGTAAGAATTCAAGTTATGGGCATCAAAGGAGAATGGGCTACCATATCGACAGTACTAGTTTCTACACAACAAGCTAAGTGAAAGTGAAGTACTACTTAGTTTTCTATTGTATTGATTACAAATATATTTTTATTTTCTAATTCACATTCCTGTTAGTATTAATGTCGCTCTCGGCATATCTGTAGGTGGCTGGGTACTTATCTTTGGGTCTATCACCTTCAGACTAATCAAGTCGTTCATGTTCTTTGAGAAGTGCCAGCAGTGCCCTCCCAAGCATATCTTTGATGATGAACTTTCAACTTTGATGTAAATTGTTTGATTTTACTCGTTCTTGCAAAGTAAGACTTTGTTCAATTTCATTAGTCCTTGCAAGTATGTAATTGTATGTCCAGCTTGTTCATTCTTCTGTAAGGATTGTTTATGTTATAATAGTTGAAAGTTTTGAAGTAATTTTAACAGTATATAATTATATGTCCTTCAATTACTATCTAGCACAAGATGTGGAAATTAACCTCCAACTGATCCAAACATTTGGAGGTAAATTAAAATCAACTTCATCCAAAAAGCTAACCTATGAATTTAGTCATCTGTTTCTGCAGGAATATGATGCAAAAAGTTTTAAATATGTCTCAACATTGGAGCAGAATGCAATTGGAACAAATATATACTTGAAAACAAACCAAAAAAATGTTGAAATGTCTAAAAAAAGCTATAGACATAACTTAAATATATACTGTTAAAGCTCCTGCCAAAGCACCAAAGCTCTAGCGTTGTATAAGGGTTATATTTATTTGTATTCCAACATTCCCCTGGAGGTAAAGGCTTAGTTATTGATGTTGTTGTAGATTTTCCAAATAAATCTTACCATGTCAAAAAAATAATTTAAACAATGTCAACATAAGCTTGGGTTACAGATTTTCCAAATAAACAAGTTGAGCTTGAACTTGTGAGCTTGAGCTCAACTCTTTTCACCTAAACTTTAAAGATACAAAAAGATAACAATGGCCAGACATATCAAATAAATAAAAAAACTAAAACACATAACATAGTTAACATAAGTGGTTTACGGACATGAAACTCTTTATACATAGTGCATATATTCATATATGTTCTTCTTCAAGATACAGAAGCAATGCATAGAATAGATAACAGTAGCCTAGCCCTACAAGTTTGAATTATATCATTGTCTCCTTATTTTAGAATTTTGACCTTTTAGCTTGACAAGGATATAGATGAACTGAGGTTCTGAGAGAAGAATGTATGGGCAAAGATGTGATACGCAAAAAAATAATGGTTGCAGCTATTATCTTACATAGCTTCATAGTTAACCTTACATATAGAGGGGTAATAGATAAGAGAACACTATTACAACAGTTCAATAAACTAATCATTCAGTTGGCTACATTAACTTAAAGAAACGCTTTTTAGGCCATTGCTCCAAAGCAAGTATGATGTAATAACACACTACACTGATACTCTTCTTCAACATATATGTTGTATCACACCCACTAACCTGTTGTTAAAGCACACTGCTACCTTCCCTGCACACCCAACTGATGCACACAATTTCCTTATACACTACACTGTCACACTCTACAAAAGAAATTACACACACACACACACTATAGCATGCTCAGGATACTCTGTCTGAACAGAAAAATTACACACACTATAGCATGTACCCATTCCCTATGACACCCTTGATACAATACCTATTCTACACACATGATACAAATATGAAACTCCATGTATCCTGTGTACAAAACTGGTAATGAACAGAGAAACCTTCAGTCACCACACAACCCTGCGCTTTTGTATTGTGTATCAATAAATTCATGTCCGTATTGCAAAGCTTGTGTATTGGGTATCAATAAATATCTTGGTTATGTATGTCACTATCTTTTCTTTTCAATGGATTCTATGCATCAAAAGATAGAGTATTGCGTATCAATAAATTTGAGGGCAGAAAAGGGGAAAATGATACCATTCTTCACTAATCCTAGCTCTACAGAAGGGACACTCCAGAAATCAAAACCGGTTCGTGTCCGAATATTGAAAGATGTCCATTCATTCCTGCAACTCAATCTTAATTATTTTTTATTCTAACTTCACCTATCTACCTTTTATAGCTCTTGGTTCTTTCCTCTTCTTCCCATAGGCAAGCTCTGGATTCAGCAAAGCTCTTCCTTCCATGCCCGATTTCTTAATGTCTCAAGCTCTTCGACACTTCCTCTTCCTCCTATTCGCTCGAGCTCCACCTCGAAACCATGGAGCTATACTGAGCACTGAGTTGAAGATTTGTCATTTGTCAGGAAGCAAATGCAAGCGAGATGAAGGCCTCATTCGTGGTCCCATTTGTCAGGAAGCAAATGCAAGCGAGATAAAGGCCTCATCCGTGGTCCCATTTGTCAGGATGTAAATACATAAAGTGTTCACCTAGAGTCATGTATTAGAACACATTCATCATGAAAAAACAAATGTGTTTATCATCATAAAAAAACAAGTGTGTTTATCGTAATCAAAATGGTGCGACAAGGAGAACACCACTCCCTTCTGAAATCAATTGATTAGAAAGAGAGAATAGAGGAACAAGTAGCTTTACCAAACAAAAATAAATAAATAAAATCATATAGGCCTGCTACCAAAAATCTAAATTGCAGACTAACCAAAAATCTATGGAGACCCAGCATATGAAATCTAACCGTCCAAAAAATTAAATTAAATAAATAAATAAAAATAGTATGTAGAGGATGGGGGGATGGTGGTCTTACGGGCGGCTGAACAGTGGCTGAACATTTGTCGGTACCATCTCACAAAATTGACCAGAAAAAAAAAAAAATCAAATCTTGTACCAAGACCTACCAATCTACACAAAATCTAGGCCAAAAATCAAGATTTACAACATCGAACAAGTATATGTGACAGAGAAATTCAAGATCCAGAGTGATCGATTATAGATCTAAGAAAATTTACCAATAAATTTGAAGAAAGCCTCTTGGAATTTCTTCTTCAAATTCTAAGTCTTTCAAAGAAAATTTACCAAAAAATTGAGGAATCTGACGCCGTGATGAAGGCCGTGCTTTGCAAATCTAGCATATTTGGCCGTTCATCTACTTGAGGGGACTCGGGTTCGTCGGCGAGGTCCTGATGGGACTCGCGGTGCGATCCCTCATCGTGTTGTCTTCGGCACTGGCGATGCTAGCTGGTCGGATACTTGGGAAGAAAGGAGTTGATCGTCGCGATAATGGAAGAGGGCTGGTGGAGCGGCTTGGACACTCTCGAGCAGGGGGCGGAGGAAAGGGAATGGTGGTGGTGGTTCTCAGGAGCTGAAGGATAGAAAGCAGTGAAATGGAAAGGGGCTTACTAGGGCTGGGGGATAGAAGTGATTAAAAGAAGAAAAAATTCAAAATAATTACCAAAATGGCAGCAAAAAATAGTGTCATTTTTTGGGTTATTTTGTATAAGGGTACCAAGTTTTTGATATAATTAGACTTTGGGTACTGGGTTTGTCCGTTTTAGACTTTGGGTACTGTAACTTTTTAGTGACACATTTTAGTGACGAACATTCGTCGTTAAAAGTCTTATTTCGTCACTGAAAGTCTACTTTTGTCACTAAAATGTGTCACTAAAAAAATTCGAGTACCCAAACTCTAAAACGGACAAATTCAGTACCCAAAGTCTAATTATATCAAAAACTTGGTACCCTTATACAAAATAACCCTCATTTTTTTGCACATACAATAATTGACAGTTATTACCAATCCATCAATAAAAAAATTAGTGTTTCTTGACGAATCCTCTAAAATCGTCAACTATTATGGTAAAAATTTGCTACATTAACATAAAACATGTGTTTACTTGATGTATACCTAAAACCGTGAATATAACCCCTTTCGTTGACGGTTTTTCACTATTGTCAAAAAATAAACCGTCAAGAAATGTCATTTTTCTTGTAGTGGTAGAGTAGGCAGCGAAAATTTAGCTAATTAAAATGTTAGCAACAAGATCACAGATAATACGTCACAAGTATGTAAATGAAAAGCAGAGATCAGAAAGCAAACGAAAACACGACGATATATATTGGTTTTCCTCTTGTGAGGACTATTCCAGTCGGAAGAACTCTAGCTTCCAGTTGAATCCACTATGAAAAAAATACTACAAGTTTTCATCCAAAGTCCTTCCAACTACTAGAACACAAGCTTCGATCCGAATTACTCGACCAACTTCAATTATGAAGTGTTTTTCTTCAATCAAGCTTCTGATTACAATCACTCTAAAACTTCTAGACGCACCGAACTGGCAAATCGAGTAGAGAATTATAACTGGCTTGGGATTTGAAAATGAAAGCTTTAGAACACTTTGGAATACCATAGTAGGCTTAAAGAGAAGAGAAGAGAGAGGTGTGTTAAAATGAAGAAAATTCTTCTCCATTTATAGGTTTTCCAAAGACAAAATTCGGGCAGAATTCGAGCAGAATTCGGACAGAATTCTTTGAGAGAATCTCGACAAATAGTCGTTGCATCCAATACTGCGGGATGACCAAGTTCAAAATCAAATGGCACCAAACGGATTCGAGCAGAATTCGAACCGAACTCGGGCCGAATTCCTCTGGAGTCTATGATTTTTGAGAATTTTTGCAAATTAGTTTTTGTTTTTTTTAAAAAGTTTACAAGCAGTCGGGAGCTTTTTGTAAAATAGGCTATTTTCAAAACAAAGAATATTTTAAAAACATTTTGGGTTAGACTACTTGTCAGTACAACTCGGTGTACATTGTATTCCTAGAGTCGATAAATATAAAATTATATTGAATATGAAATACAGACTCAAGTGGCAAAATGGCTTCAGTCTTGAACGGAACGATAGCAGTTCTCAGCAATCATCCATGTAGCCATTATATCGAGACATGGTTAGATCAACTATTAAAATCAGATTCGACCAGACCAATGGGCCAACATGCCATACGTCAACTTCGGAGGTTAATATCTCCGAAAGAAGACATGCAAATTTTAGCAATTTGGAATCAAATAGGATGTAAATTGATAAATGAAGGCGATATGGAGGTGTTATAGAGAGGTAATCAAGCAAGTAGATGTGTCACGACCCGCACCCTAGAGTTAGGGCACGAGAACGTAACAACGCCCAACCTACGCCGCAGTGTCGGCGGTAGAACGATGTCCTAGGTCTCAATGCATCTAACAGTATAAGACTAAACAGTTTATACTCCCCGAATGGGGGTGACATAGCAGATACAGACTCAATCACATCTAAGGTAGAGCATGATAAGGATAGATAAAACATGAAATCCAAAATAAATACAGGAGATAGAAGTCTAAGTGTCTAAGAGACATGAACCCAGAAGTACATCTCAAAACTCAAATAAAGATACAGTAATCCACAAAGTAAATACAACTCCAGACAAAAGAAATAACTACCTAACAACCTCTAATGTCTCCTCTAGGCTAGCAGGCACCTCCAGGCTATATGTAAAATTTATCAACAGGTCCAGTCAGGACTGGAACGAGCACATTACATCTCAACAGTTCATAGCAGGTTAGAAAATATAATCATGCAGTAAAGTAAGATACAAGATCTGAAGAAATACAGTATGTAAACAGAGAGAGAACAGTAATAGAAATATCTACTATAAATAGAGAACTAACAGTGGCTAGTGATAGGGGTGAGCATTATTAGGTTACAAACCGAAAACCGAACCGAACCGAACCGAATAAGCCATTAGGTTCGGTTTTAAAAAATTTCGGATCGGGTTCGGTTTTAAAAACCCGCTAATTCGGTTTTCCGGTTCGGGTTCGGTTTTCGGGTTCGGGTTCGGTTTAAAACCGAAACCGAATAGGAGCTATGAATTTACATATATACCCTCACTGAACCCTAAGTATATAAACACTTTTTCTCTCTCTCTCCACTCACAATCTCATTCTCTCCTAACCTAATTCTAAATTTCTAAGCAGCCGCAGCTCTCTAGAGCGGAGCGGCCCCCCACTCTCCCGGCTCCGCCTCTCTCACCGCCTCCTCTCGGCGGCCCCCGGCTCCGCCTCTCTCACTCTCTTCTCTCCCCACTCCATCTAAAAATAAACCCCTAATAGCTCCTCCCCTCACAGTTGATCCTTCTCTCACGTCGATCTCCTCTCTTCTTCCTCACGTCGATCTCCTCTCACTGTCTCACTTGCTCTAAAAAACCTAATCTCGATCTCCTCTCGTAGTCTCACTTGCTCTAAAAAAACCTAATCTCGATCTCCTCTCATTTATTTGAGGATGGATCTTAAGTCTTAACAATAGTTAATAGTCTACATCTAGCTTTGTAAGTTTTTTTTTTGTTATATATATTTTTAAAGTTTACATCTTTTAAATTTTTTTGTGTTAATTTATATATACAGATCCAGATACACAAATCTGGAGCCTGTTTATTTTTTTTTTTTATTTCTGCTGCGGTATGCATGTTAAATTTTTTGTTATATAAACAGATCTTGTTATGTTTTGCAGTTATTATGGTCTATTCTTCAATCTTTTTGTTTCAGAATATTACTTGTTATGGTCTGTTCTTCAATTTATTTAAAATATACTGACAAATTGTGTTGGTTTGTCTATTTCCTATAAAGGAAGATGAACCTCTGTTGCATGGTTGGGTATCACAAAAATACTGAGTGAAGCCAATTGATGTTATGATATTTGTTCATGTGCTGTATCATGTTAAAAATTGATCGGAAGCCAATTGATGTACCGTGTGGTGAAAAAATTGAAATCAGGTCTCATATATTCATAGGCATTTCCGAGTTCAATATATCTTGGCGTACAGGTTGATGTTAGTTGGATTGTAAAGTTTGAAGTTTGGACCCTTGGAATTAGCTCCCTTCATGTTGTGCAAGTCTACAAGAATGCAAAAAATGTTCTTTACTATTGTCTATTGTCTTCCTCTGGCTCTATTTGATTGTATAATTTGGAAATTTGTATGATATTATATTATTAGATCAAATGTCCCATGGAACATAAATTTGTATATTGTATTCTTGTTTTGTTGGAACAATGAACCTCAAGGAACCTGACAATTGTAATGTTCAGTGACATTTGTAATGTTCAATGTAATCTTTATTGGTACACATTTGTTTGTTCATTCACGATTTTTTTTGAACTTTTTGTTTTTTGCTGTGTGTTTAATGGTGTCCAAGTTTTAAAACAATTTTTTTCATATGCATGTCTTTTGTAAACAAGTAAAAAACCGTGAACAAATCAAAATTGGACTAGCCAATTAACAAGTACAAAACAACAGTTGTTTTAAAAGCCTATAACTTCAAATTTGGATTAGTCCATTAACAAAAAGGCCCATAGAAACCGAATAAACCGAAAAACCGAACGGATTTTTTCGGTTCGGTTTGAATTCGGTTTTTGTTGAATTCGGTTCGGTTTCGGTTTTAATTTTTCTAAATTCGGTTTATTCGGTTTTCACAATTTCAGTTCGGTTTGAACCGATTAAACCGAATGCTCACCCCTAGCTAGTGATGTAGAGTACAGGATAGCACATGTGAACGGAACAGATTGGTACATGATCTACACTAAAGAGTTGTACATGATCTACATTACTAAAGAATTGTTCACATGACTACTAGCACTCCCCCGTTTTCCCCAATCAGTACACAAGGATCTAAGCAGGTTATGTTATTGTACAGGATATCACATGGGGCCCTTAAAAGGGTGTACATGATAGTATACATGAAGGCTCTGTGAACATGAGAGTACATGATTCACAAGAGTGTACATGTATGGTGAAAGCACAGGAGTACATGATGAAAGTGAAACGCACATGACATATTGTACCCGATGCTCCCGAGGGGGATAACATCGCATGAAGAGATCCGTATAGTACTAATCCGTGATAATGTCGTGACAGCATCAAGTATAGTAATTTAAAGCAGGAATATAATTCTAAGCAGGATATGAAATAATCAGAGAATGTACTCGCCTCGATAACCTGAACAGCTGATAAGTAAAGGGGAGGTCCCACTGAAGCCACAGAGTCCTATTTAAAGCAACACAGGTTACAAGGTGTTCAAGTTGAAATAAATAAAACTATACTAGCCATCTATATTATTCTAGGTTCTTCTAAGTCAAAACATCTCTAGGTCGACTCCGGTCAATAATCTAGTCAAACTAGGTCAAGTGTTGACTTACAGTTGACTTTGGGTCAACTGGTCAACTCTGGTCAAACAGGGTCAATTCTAGTCTAATACAAAGTGTACTTCGTTATTTGTACGTCGAAACTTACAGCACGCAAATCGAGATAAGAAGATTATCGGTAAGGTTGATAATCTTATTATAGTGATCCACGTATCCAACTTGTCAATTTCAGCGATGTGAGATCACTGGAATTGACTGATCTCAGTTTCGTTGTACTAATCCCGAAATACGAACATTATATGAATTAATTATTAATTAATTATAAAAAGGTTAAACTCAGAGAAATTATCAACAAACATTGTCGGACGATGAAATGAACATCGCCAACGTGTCCAGAATGGTCAAATTAGCTAGGATAGCCTACCCAACGGTCCAATTTGGACACAAGGGCAAAAAGGTAATTTCGGGTCAAAACGATGTCTGTGTCGGAGCCGTTTTGCACAGAAAAACGTGCAAGAAAATAAGTCTATAAAATATAGCAAAATATATGTCCACGCAATCAGGATGTCGATACGAACCCAACGGTATCCCCAGAATTGGATTCCGTTGACCCGATCTCCACTTGGCCCGTTGACCAGAACTTAGAATTTCGGTTTGCACGGAAATGCGTGCCGGAGCCAAAGTTCTCAAAACTCAGCAAACTACCTGTCAACGAGTCCAGAATAATGATACGAACTCAACGGTATCTCCGGAATTGGATTCCGATGAATCTCAAAATGACCCATTGACCCGGATATTGGTATCCGACTTGCACCGAAATGCGTGCCAGACCCAATGTCCACCAAAACCTAGCAAATTATATGTCAACGAGTCCAGAATGACGATACGAACTCAACGGTATCTCCGGAATTGGATTCCGATGAGCCGGCGTCAAAAAGTCTCGTTGACCCAGAAAGTGGGACCCGCTTTGCACCGAAAAACGTGCCCGGGCCCACGTTCTCCAAATCTAACAAATTTTATATGAAAACATGCCAGAACGACGCCACAAGTCTAATGGTGGTGTCAGAAATGAAATCTGGAGTCCCGTGTTCAAAAATGGAATTTTACAAGTTAGAAATTACGAATTCGGACGGCCAATTTTGGCGTCGAATTCAACCAATCAAATAAGCTCACAATGAAACGAAACTGAAGGGATAGCAAGAGGGTTATACCAGCTTCGCACCGAAACTGGTAACACGCCAAACGAAGCTACGGTGGAGGAGATACAAGCTGACGAAGTTGGCCCCGCGAAACTGTCCAAATTTAATACAATTTAAACGGTCAACTTGGTGGCCGGTTTTCATGTATCAAACGATAAAATCAACGAACGAAAATTGACAGGAATGAAGGTGGATATACCGAGATTACGACGGAGCGAAGAAATCGCCGATCCAACGGTCGGATCTCCAGAAAAACGTGCACGAAGTCGCTGCGACGGAGCACCAAATCTGAGTTCCAAACTCGCGCGCGCCGACGGGATCTCGTTCAAAACGCGCGAATCGCCTCGACGGCGCATCCCGGAGGACGTTGGCCGCCATGGGAAGGCAGCCTGGGGTGCGGCCAGAGGGGGCTACCCACGGTGGGGGTCGGCCACGCCGGTGGGCGGCCGGCGGCGGCGTGGCAACGCCGCTCGCGCGCGCGCCCCGCCGGCCAAACGGTGCTGCTGCCGCTGTTCGGTTGGCCGGCAGGGCGCACTGGCTTGCTGCGGCGTGCTCGGCGGCGGGGCCTGGCCGGTCGAGTCGCGCCGACGAAGTCGGGGGTGGTGGCGGAGTGTTGAGGGTGGTACGGCCAAAGGTGTTGATGATGGTGATTAAGTGGTGGTGGTGGTTGTTGTGTGGAGAAGAAGGAGGAGGAGGGAGGAGTCGACGACCGAGCTCGGCCACGGCGGAGGATGAGGCCGGTGGTGGCGCGCTCGGGTTGGTGTTGAAGGTGGTGGAGGAGATTGGTGGGTGGCCGGCCATGCTCGGCCACGGTGGAGGCCGGCCATGGGGGTGGTCGGCCTGGGAGAGAGGGATGAGGATGGTCGAGCAATAGCCATGGGGTGTTGTAGCTGTTGTCGGTTTTGTTGAGGTTTGGTTTGCATGAAAAAGTGAGAGATAGAAGGAGAGAGGAATTAATGATAAGTGTGAGAAGGAGAGAGAAGGAGAGGATAAGAGAGAGAAAAAGTTGCTCTCCTCACAATTAGGGCCGGCCTATGGCTGTGGGGTGTGGGGAAATTTCATGGGGGAAATTGAATGGTGATGATTTAATCAAGGGAATATCAATGGCTATGATGGAAAATAGGTAATTCCAATAGGATTAAATCAAGGAAAATTTCCCATTAAATATTACAAATAGATGAAATAAGAAATTGATATTTTTGGACAATAAATATGAGGGTATCCCGATGGAGGGCAACATGGAGCTGGACTGGACTCAGTGGAGCCGGATTGGATCAAAACTGGACATCGTGCAAAAATAGAATAAAAATTAGATGTTGATGATCATGGGCAAATAAGTAGCACATGGAGATTCCAATAAATGGGACACAAGTGGCGGACGGATAGTAGGCTCAAAATGGGCCATGTCCATAGTTGGGGCTGACAGGTTTTGGTCGACAGGGGACCCACAAATCAAGTTGGAAAATGAATGTGACGTCGTGGCGTGAAATAAAATCGGGTCACGTGTCGGAAAAGTTGTGCGAATCAAATGGAGCTCAAAATGACGTGTCTGAGTGGGAAACAAAGGTCATGGGTGACGAACGTCTCGAGTAGATAATCAATGAGGAGTTGGTTTCAAGAAAATAACTGGTCTGGCGCTCCCAATTTAAAAGTCATGGTAACGCGCTGAAAATGATCAAGAAAAAGAGTGGGAAAATCAATTACTGATCGAACGGTCTAATTCGACCCGAAGTTCGGCGAAGCAGAAAGAGCACAAGGGAACAAGTTTGGGTGGGACACCATATACCGTCATGAAGGTAATCGTGTCCACTCCAAAACTCGTGAAGAAGATTTCCAGAGTTGAACATCCTTGATACTCCAAATATCAATGGCATGAAAAGTACACTTAAGGGAAAAATAAGAAAATTAATTATTTGATGAAACTAAACAATCAGAAAATAAAATAAAATAAAATAAAAATTCAACCCGAAATTCAGGGTGTTCACATCCTACCCACCTTATAAAAATTTCGTCCTGGAAATTAAAATGTCCCTACTCCCTCTAGGTCAAACCCCCACAATAAGAGTTCCAGAACTTAAATAAAACATACCATCAAAAAAAAGGAACGGCATACTGGGTCATGGCATACGGTGGTAGTGAAAGTCTCATCTATGTATACTAGTCATGCTAAAACAAAACGGTCATAGGGTATCAAAATACACAAGCAGTCTAGGGTGTTAAACCAAAGTTACGGAAACAACAAACCATCAAAACTGTAAAGTTGTCTACCACCCCATATGAAACTTGGTACTCATAAAAAATAAAAAATAAAAATAAAGGAAGGTAACTACCAATCATTTAAAAAAAATACTATCCCAAGAAAATCAAAATCATAAGTTAAAGAATTGAAAGTCACTTGCATTGAAATCCAATCACAATATATATACAGAGAGAGCGTTAGAGAGGAAAAACTAGCATCATGTGTATGGAGGCATGTTCATGTTGTTAGATAGTAGGCGTGTGTGTACGTGAGTATACATGAAGAGTATAGGAGGGTTTGGGTTCCAAAACAACAGCTATCAAGTTACGCTAATCATGGCATTTTGGTTAAACAATCTACAATACGCAACTTATTTACTCATAACATGCATGGCTAACCATATATATAAAAAGGTAGAGACTTAGCTATGTATTTATATATATTATAACATGGATGTATAAAAAAACTATATATATCTATATAGATACATGTTCATAACATAGAGAGGAAGATTATGTTACATGACAGGGTATACTAAGTTAGAGTGTGTGTGTGTGTCCTTGTACAGGGTTATAGCTTAGTATTGAAAAGTTAAATCCAGGTTTAGTTCAACATTTACATATAAAATCTGAAAACAAGCTAACATTTAAACCATGGAAATTATGAACATAATGCGGTCTCAGATTTTAAGGTTTGAAACATCACAACCAATCTCAATGGTCCTAACACATCCTAACATGATAGAAAAGAAACCCTAACATACTATCAATATATTTACTTACGCATACAGTTTAATATTACATATTAAATCTAAAATTTAACTAAACATGGAAATCAATGTAAAAATGTTAACATGTAACTAGTTTTCAGAATTTTGGAGAAATTTGAACATTAAAACCCAACTCAATGTTTATCACAAACTAACATGTAAGAATATGAAACTTAAATTTATATTCCTACTTACAACAATGTACGCAGCTCTAAATATTATATTAAGAAAATAAAACAGTAATTTAAACTAAACATTTGGAAACTCAACATTAAGGGTTAATATGTATACAGTCTTAAATTGACAATTTAAACACAAATTTTCAACCAAAATTATTGTGAATTGAACCCTACGTATAACATACATGAGCAGTGATGTAAACCTAAATAATAACATGAAATTTATATTTAAATTACGAATTTAACATGGAAAAGCAGAGAACCAGAAATATTGGTTATAAAAATTTGGACATCAACAACATATCATTATGTATCTAGATATGTGAAAAAAAAATCAAGTGTAGCATGCATACGTGTTAGGCAAAGTGTCTGTTATATAAATATACTCATATATTCTCATGTCCCAAAAAATTTATTCTACGTTAAGACTAACATTTAGATCCCTACCAAGATTGCAAGCAGGCGATTGACAAAATCAAGACAGTTTTATTATCATTATTATTTAATACAAGAATGATAGCAAGAAAGAAATAACGGTAAAATCCGTTCTGCTTATCTGTTTAAAGAAGGAACCGTTTTGAAATCCAGGGTTAAAATATCAAATCCAACATGAGGCCTTTAGCAAAATCATCGATTCATTGTATTATGAAAAACTCATAGCAAGAAATTTCACAAGGTTTATAAAACCAACTAAACTTACTCCTGAGTTAAATAATAGGAAACTAGGCAAAACAACAAATAATAATTTTTTTTTGAATGGCTGTAACAAAAGTAGAGAAAACATGTTCGAAATTATTTAAGGTGCAATCCGATAATCATATGCGTCTATCCAAAATTATGGTACTCTAAATCCTCGTCATACTAGTAAGCAAGGCTACGATAATCACAGAGCCCTTGACTTATGCACATATCTCTAGAATCATGGTATTTAACATTTTTGCGGTGCCGCATGCTTGGCTGCGAAAACCTTAAATTCCCACACCCGAGAAATACATCCAGAGTCAGACTATATGTCCTCACCATGCTGGCTAATGTGACTATAGAAGACTAGATTCCATAACATAGATGACCTAGCCCATATAATTTCATCTTGCCAAAAATCAAATTAATCAATAATGAATACTCAAAATCAAATCAAATTTATTAACGAACATCAAAATTCAAAAAGAACAAAATCCATCAAAATTCAAACTCAAATGCAACAGCTATCGTCAAAATTCAAAATTCGGAAATCTTCCATCAAAATAAATACAAACTCAAATTCAACAATAATCCATAAAAATCAAATTTAACAACAAAAGTAAAATAAATTAAATCAAGGAAAAAAAAAGAGAGTTTTCAAGTCGAAGTTAAATAACATTCTCCAGGGTCGTCCCGGAAATCTCTCAAGGGTTCCTATCTGTGATTGAGTACCTTCAAAAATATATCCTATTTCTAGTGCAGGCTGTAGTGGCACTCTAGTTCGAATACCACTACACTTTAGTTTCGACCTGTATGGGCCACCACTAAAAATGTGTCACGACCCGCACCCTAGAGTTAGGGCACGAGAACGTAACAACGCCCAGCCTACGCCGCAGTGTCGGCGGTAGAACGCTGTCCTAGGTCTCAATGCATCTAACAGTATAAGACTAAACAGTTTATACTCCCCGAATGGGGGTGACATAGCAGATACAGACTCAATCACATCTAAGGTAGAGCATGATAAGGATAGATAAAACATGAAATCCAAAATAAATACAGGAGATAGAAGTCTAAGTGTCTAAGAGACATGAACCCAGAAGTACATCTCAAAACTCAAATAAAGATACAGTAATCCCCAAGGTAAATACAACTCCAGACAAAAGAAATAACTACCTAACAACCTCTAATGTCTCCTCTAGGCTAGCAGGCACCTCCAGGCTATATGTAAAATTTATCAACAGGTCCAGTCAGGACTGGAACGAGCACATTACATCTCAACAGTTCATAGCAGGTTAGAAAATATAATCATGCAGTAAAGTAAGATACAAGATCTGAAGAAATACAGTATGTAAACAGAGAGAACAGTAATAGAAATATCTACTATAAATAGAGAACTAACAGTGGCTAGTGATGTAGAGTACAGGATAGCACATGTGAACGGAACAGATTGGTACATGATCTACACTAAAGAGTTGTACATGATCTACACTACTAAAGAATTGTTCACATGACTACTAGCACTCCCCCGTTTTCCCCAATCAGTACACAAGGATCTAAGCAGGTTATGTTATTGTACAGGATATCACATGGGGCCCTTAAAAGGGTGCACATGATAGTATACATGAAGGCTCTGTGAACATGAGAGTACATGATTCACAAGAGTGTACATGTATGGTGAAAGCACAGGAGTACATGATGAAAGTGAAACGCACATGACATAATGTACCCGATGCTCCCGAGGGAGATAACGTCGCATGAAGAGATCCGTATAGTACTAATCCGTGATAATGTCGTGACAACATCAAGTATAGTAATTTAAAGCAGGAATATAATTCTAAGCAGGATATGAAATGATCAGAGAATGTACTCGCCTCGATAACCTGAACAGCTGATAAGTAAAGGGGAGGTCCCACTGAAGCCACAGAGTCCTATTTAAAGCAACACAGGTTACAAGGTGTTCAAGTTGAAATAAATAAAACTATACTGCCATCTATATTATTCTAGGTTCTTCTAAGTCAAAACATCTCTAGGTCGACTCCGGTCAATAATCTAGTCAAACTAGGTCAAGTGTTGACTTACAGTTGACTTTGGGTCAACTGGTCAACTCTGGTCAAACAGGGTCAATTCTAGTCTAATACAAAGTGTACTTCGTTATTTATACGTCGAAACTTACGGCACGCAAATCGAGATAAGAAGATTATCGGTAAGGTTGATAATCTTATTATAGTGATCCACGTATCCAACTTGTCAATTTCAGCGATGTGAGATCACTGGAATTGACTGATCTCAGTTTCGTTGTACTAATCCCGAAATACGAACATTATATAAATTAATTATTAATTAATTATAAAAGGTTAAAATCAGAGAAATTATCAACGAACATTGTCGGACGATGAAATGAACATCGCCAACGTGTCCAGAATGGTCAAATTAGGTAGGATAGCCTACCCAACGGTCCAATTTGGACACAAGGGCAAAAAGGTAATTTCGGGTCAAAACGGTGTCCGTGTCGGAGCCGTTTTGCACCGAAAAACGTGCAAGAAAATAAGTCTAAAAAATATAGCAAAATATATGTCCACGCAACCAGGATGTCGATACGAACCCAACGGTATCCCCAGAATTGGATTCCGTTCACCCGATCTCCACTTGGCTCGTTGACCAGAACTTGGAATTCCGGTTCGCACGGAAATGCGTGCCGGAGCCAAAGTTCTCAAAACTCAGCAAACTACCTGTCAACGAGTCCAGAATGATGATACGAACTCAACGGTATCTCCGGAATTGGATTCCGATGAGCCGATCTCAAAATGACCAGTTGACCCGGATATTGGTATCCGACTTACACCGAAATGCGTGCCAGACCCAATGTCCACCAAAACCTAGCAAATTATATGTCAACGAGTCCAGAATGATAATACGAACTCAACGGTATCTCTGGAATTGGATTTCGATGAGCCGGCGTTAAAAAGTCCCGTTGACCCAGAAAGTGGGACCCGCTTTGCACCAAAAAACGTGCCCGGGCCCACGTTCTCCAAATCTAACAAATTTTATATGAAAACATGCCAGAACGATGCCACAAGTCTAATGGTGGTGTCAGAAATGAAATCTGGAGTCCCGTGTTCAAAATGGAATTTTACAAGTTGAAAATTACGAATTTGGACGGCCAACTTTGGCGTCGAATTCAACCAATCAAATAAGCTCACAATGAAACGAAGCTGAAGGGGTAGCAAGAGGGTTATACCAGCTTCGTACCGGAACTGGTAGCACGCCAAACGGAGCTGCGGTGGAGGAGATACAAGCTGACGAAGTTGGCCCCGCGAAACTGTCCAAATTTAATACAATTTAAACGGTCAACTTGCACTACAAAAATATGGCAAATTAGCGACTGATATAGCGACTGACCACAATTAGTCGCTATATCAGCAACTAACTGGCGACTAAACAGCTACAAATTCTAAATTCAATTTATTGGGAGTTGCACGTGAGTCGCTAAGACGTCGGGATATGTATAGTATTTTTATGGCGACTGAAAAGTTAGTCGGTATTTAGTCTATATTTTTTTTTAATTTGTGCGACTTATAAGAAGCGACTAAAGTTTCAGTCGGTGAGAAACCCTTCTAATTCTCAATTTTCCTCTCCCTCCTATTATTTTCGTTCCCCCCCCCCCAAAACACCATACTTCTGGTTATTTTTGGAGCGATCGACCCCTTCTTCCTTCCCCCTCTCTTCCTTCCGGCTTCCCCACCGACGCCTCTCCTCCGCCGTCTCTCTCTCCGCCGCCGTCTCTCTCTCCGCCTCTCCTCCGCCGTCTCTCTCTCTCCGCCCCCTCTCGATCCGCCTCTCTCCTCTCGACACCTCTCCTCCGCCGCCTCTCCCACCGACGCCTCTCCCTCCGCCGCTGCAACGTCGACGCCGCTCCCTCCGCCGCTGCAACGTCGACGCCCCGACTCCCTTCACTGGTTTTAGGTAAAAATAAATAATTTCTGTAAGTTTTTTTTTAAGTTTTAAGTTTTTCTAAAATTTTCTTCTAAATGCATAAATTTAGGGGTTGGTTTGGGCCTGTCACTTGTTCTTGATGTTATTGTTCAAGAAAATTTAGGGTTTAGTGTGGGTGGAAGAAAAATTCTACATGCATTCAGTTTTTTATTGGGGTGTTAATCCCCTAATTCTTTCTTATTAGATAAGGATTTCCATGTTCTACATCATTTCTATAAATTTCCATATACACACTGTTCAAATTCTACATGCATTCAGTTTTTTATTTGTTGGTGATCACCAATAACCAATTATAGTAATAATAGCCGCATTTTTTTCTTTCAGATTTATCTTTAATCTATAAAATATGTGATTATACAATATGCAAAAAAAAAAAGAAACTTAAAAATTTCGGATACATGGAGTTATGTTTTAAGTTGCAGCATGTTTCGGAGAAAATGAAGGTTGAGGAGTTTTCTCGAGAGAGGTTCAAGCTATGTTGCACGGACACAACACTGATTTTGGGCGTGTCCTAGTGTTGTTTTGGAGTGCCGGTGTCTGTGTCCATGATGTGTCTGTGCTACCAAATAATTTGTACCTTTTGTTTTTTTTCAGTGGTTCACAAAGAGATGCAAGAAAGCTCTGTTTGAAGCACTTGAGAAGGTCAAGGCAGGTAAATTCTAAAACATTCAGTTCATTCTTCCTATCGGATGATTGTATTTGGAGCATCTGCTCCCAATGTCTGTTTTGCTGGCCCTGACCCATTAACATATATTAGTTGGAATTTGATGTCTGTTTTGGCCTTTTGTTTTTCTTTCTTCCTTTTAACCTTTTATGTATTGAAATTATCGAGTAACTTGCAAGTTAATTTTAGGTTTGTAGAGAGAACTGATGATATGGAGGTTGAAGTTACTGATGAGGAGGTTAGAGTTGATGAAGAGGTTGTTATAGAGAGAACTGATGATATGGATGTATCAGAAGAGGAAGATGATTTGGAATATGAAGATGAAGAAGATGACGATGACGATAATTCGGGAGATGATGATGATTCAGGAGATGAAGAGGAAGAAGAGGACGATGATGAAATCGATTTGTAACCTTTATGGTGTTTGGCCAAAGAAAAGGTAAAGGCTCTATCCTATCTGACTTGCATTTGATTACCATCTGGATATTTGAATTCTCTCATTGATAATCATGTCTAATTTATTAATGCATTTTTTCAAATTATAGTGGTATCATTGGACCACGATGCCCCTTTTAACAAGGATCTCGATTTGGACTATGATGTTGACAGTGACAAAGAATGGTAAAAGATAATATTGTAGTTTACAAATAATTTAGTAAGAGAAACTGTGTTCATAGTTCTGATTTCTCAAGTGCATATTCCATTGGGTTCTCAAGTGCCGATGCAGCCATTTCCATATGGCTAAGCAAACAGGCAAATATCTTCTGCTTTAGTCCATCGATGGCCTCCAGTGAACCAACCAGCCCATATCCTGCCTCGCTTTCCTGCACATTGACTCTAACCTACATTCCTGATAGAGCCTTTAGAACAGAAGCCACTAGAATCATGTACAAGAGTGCATGAAATTGGGTGATTTAGTGATACACTACTATATGCTTGTTTACCATCTTGTTGCATGTGTACCTGTATACCCATAATATTTGCTTAATTGATACTATAAACATGACACTACTTCATTACCCATACACAAATTTGCAGGAACTGGTAGGCTTTGTACTCTCTATGTGCATACACCTTCACATAGATGGAATTATTCCATATAGGTTACTATCCATGGATACTTGTGACCCACAAAGAACACCTTTAATACAAGTTTGTACTCCTGTACACTACCTTATAGGTACTACTGGCCTTGCTCCTAAATACTAGGTGGTAGACACTACTGCAACTGAGTTGCCCACAGCCACTATTGACACCCCTACATATTCCTGTGACATCCATACCCTCATATCCTGCCTTAGCCTATGGCCACTCAGTTCAGCCCACAAGCAGGTTGCTCCCAGGAACTGATACCATGTTCAAAGGGAACTGAAACAAGGTATAGGTGCTGGCATGGCATGTGAATGAAAGGCTGAGTTATAAAGGAATACAAAACTGTCCTTTACAAGACTGATACAAGTGTATCAGTCAATTGCCTGCAACCAGAGCAAATTGAGGACTGACATCTCTACTGCTACCACCTGAACTAAATGTCAACTAGGTTCCTGTTTAACATAGTCGAAAGGGCCAAAAGAAGTCTTAAGTTTTAGTTAAAGAAGGACTTCAGTTCAAAGTTAATGTCCTTTATTGAAGATTTTAGGGAAAGTATGAAGGTTTCTTGTCTTATACAATCAGGCATCGAAAGAATAGTAATGAATGCTTAATTAGAACTGTGATATATAAACTATAAAGTGTTTGCAAATAGTCATCTACTCACCCATTACTGAAACTTAGGATAAAGCAGAATAATGCTACTAGACATATCAGGGACTTGGCCATCCCTGGCTAATGGAAAGATGCCACATTCGAAATTCCTGCAAGGTTCCTGTCCTTTACAGATATCTTAGTATCTTAATAGGCATATATATCAGGCATCCTTCATTGGCTAGTGCACTACCTGCTGGTATTTGCTTCTCTAACCTGTGAACCCCAATTGAACCTATTATGGTATCCCCCTTGGATACCAACTTGCCATATTGTTGCTGTATTTGAATAGCCATTAACCCAATCCATTGGCACATAGCTCTGATGCATCATGGATTTGCGTTCACATAACATTTATATGAGCTCTTGGATAATGTAAAGAAATTGGGCTTCTTGCAAGTTGAGTGCAATGCTTGGTGTCTACTCCTTCATGTCTTTTTTCTCTACATTAGATGGGCTTATATTATATGTTTTGCTTACAAATTATTTTTGCAAAAGAAATGAAAGGCAACTTATATAAATTGCCAGAATATATAAGCTTCAACAACTACTTGGAAAAAAAAAACATTTTCTTGCAGACTTGCACAAGTCTTTGCAGTAACCTCTAAATCAATACTAATGCATTTTGTAATGAAGTGCATACATATTCCAAGAAACTGCCATGACTACCAAATATGACAAGCCAACGAATGTACTAACTTTCAATTTTTTCTTTGGGTCATACAGTATTCCTAATTTCGAGTTGACAATTATTAGGATGAGTGTTTCTAGGAGTTTGTTTTCTTATACTTCCGCGTGTTTTTGTTTCGTTTTATATTAATGGGACTCGAAAGAAAAATTCTCCCAAGGTGAAGTCTCATAGTTGATTAATTGTTAAATGCAGCTAATCTTGACAAATGGAAACTTGATAATGAAGCAATGCTTAATAGTTGACAATCAGGAAGTTTCAAGGTTGACAACAAATATTTAGATGTGAATATTGATTAGAGACCAAACCTATATTAGTTTTTTTCAACTTTTCTGGTAAAAGTATGAAAAAAAGATCTTGCCATGGAATTTCTTGCATATCATCTAATTGGTGGTTGTTTTTTCTTCTTCAAAATCAATGCTCAATTTCTTGCATGATCATCCAAGAAACGCAATTTTCTTAGAATTCATTCTAACTATAGTGTTTGGATATTTTTCCGTCCAAATTTAGTCGCAAACAAGAGTTCATCATAAACTTATTGTTATCCATTACCTAAAAAAAATAAACACATCACCTAACAACAAACACAGTTATTAAGGACCAAAAAGTAACAAAATGCGTTTTGAAAGAGCAATTAACGGAATTGGGATGCCAAAATCAAATAGTAAAAAATTAAGGTACCAAGAACCACTAAACTATAATTAGGATACCACTGGGATAATTTAGCATTTCTTCTTCTGGTGGCTCTATGAAACAGGTTAACTGGGTTTTTTTCTAATGTTTACTGAAGAGGAGCTGGAAAATGAGTTATCAATATCCACACGAAGTTGCTTTCTCATTAGCCATCAGCGATTGGTCCATCACAGAAATGATACCTGAGTTTATGGGATCCACCATCAGAGTCAAACCTACTATACTTTTTGCTGGATTTGGATGAACCTGAAGAAAAAGAGCATGTGATATCAGCCTTCAAAGCTCTTTCCATATGCTTTCCATGCCGATTTTTAAATTACTTTACGAGGATCATGCTGAAGTTTTGAATTATGTGCCAATCTCAATCTTGACATGTGATCAGAAGTTTATAATTTAATCATTATATGAATACCTTGCCTTATAATTAATGTTATGTTGCACAATCACAATGACACAGATACTACTTGCGGAAACAAACGTGAACTCCAATCTTGTAAGCAGAACATTGAGAAGGCTTTGGCTAATTTTTGTACTCCATATACAGGGATGGCAGCGGAACATTGAGAAGGCTTTTCACCAACAATAATTTTTGACACCCGAGGTAAAACTTAGATATTACTCAATAGCCTTTAGAAAATATCCATCCCAGGGGAGGAATTTTTTTTTTACTTCTAAATGTTTTCCCGATCCGTACCCAATTTTGTGCTTGTATCTACAAGATTATATGGCTACGAAGATCCGGTAATAATATGGAGATGGATGTATCCAACTCTTGTTCTTTGGTGTGGTATTCTGTAAAAGTGAGAAACTCAAGTCACCATTTTTTTGTTTTACTAATTGTTCTTTTTACGACTGGAGAGAGAATTTTGCAGCTTTTTAAGTGTGAAAATGTAACATACAGCTTTCTGAGAATTCCTGGAGCATTTCAGGTGGAATCCTTGAGCTCAGGTTTATGCTTGTTATGCGAACAGATACTTCTGTTTATGTGTCACAGTCCTCAGCTTTGACAATATATATTTATATATGGGATCAAAAATTTTGCTATTAAGCGAACATATATATATGGGATCAAAATTTTTGCTTGTTATGCGAACATATTATGTCTATTATGTTTCGATGCGCAGTCGGGTGTTAATACTTTCAAAGTGAAGACTCATTTATTTGCCAGTTAAACTCCAGCACATGACACACCTTCTGCACCAACCAAAATCTGTATACACATCTCTCTCCTGCTGCTACTGCTAAGTGTGCTACCTATGAATCACCTACACTCACATATACCTCCTACATCACCTGCACACACAGGTAAACACAACACACAACACACACACACCCCCCCCCTTAGAGCTGGGAATGAGCTCGGAGACATCATACGAGAAAATTTTCATGGACCTTATTTAAATTTCAGGTCTATACCAGAGCCAAAGAAATACATTTGGCTTGATATTGAGGGTATTTTCTAATTATTTCTAAAAATTTATGGGTCTTCTTTCTTATGGTTATAAGAGTAGTATTTTCATTAAAGTGTTTAATCTGGTATAATTTTTGATTTTTTATTTTAACTTGCAGAAGAGCTACTGGTGGCCAGACCATAGAGAGGCAGAGATCAAGAAATATTATAAGTCGATTGCCGGCAGAAGGCTGGCGGATATGGTAAGTGACCAGAAGACTTTTGCGGCACTTGATGGAAACAAGCGCAAGGATTGGCTAAAAGAGGAATACTGGAAGAAGATGCAAGAGGATATGGCCAAACCTGAGTACAAGACTAGGTCGGACAGGGCAAAGGCAGCTCGTGCTAAAGCTGGTCTCCACACGGGTGGATCGATCCCGACCGCCGAACATTTTCGACGGATGGTATGTAAAATCGTTAATTAAAGTATAAAATTTTATTATTTATGTAATATATTATAGATTTAACTTTTACAGTGCGAGGAGGCCACTAAGGCAGGCTTAGATACGAGTTCTGTCGACTTTCCTAAGATATTCGAACGTACCCATAAACGAAAGAAAGATGGAAAGTTAGTAGACGAACGGGCTACCAAAGCATTTGTAAGTATTTACTTGTCTTTCAACAACTTGCTTTGCTTTGCTTCTATTCCTGTATAATTTTGTGGTAAAAGCTTGTATATAATCTTGTGGTAAAAAATTGTGTCATAGATAAGGACATTT
Organism: Iris pallida; assembly: GCA_029216955.1. Taxonomy (NCBI): domain Eukaryota; kingdom Viridiplantae; phylum Streptophyta; class Magnoliopsida; order Asparagales; family Iridaceae; genus Iris; species Iris pallida. The sequence continues at coordinate 282,764 of JANAVB010028197.1, forward strand.
GGAACACAAACTTTCATGGTGAAGTCTCAACTTTTCCTAATTATAGTTGTATAGATATAATAGTACAGATTTTGGATCGTTAAGTGATAGAAAAGACTTTTCAATTACTATGCACATTGCCTTTGGCTTGCTATTCAGAAGGTTGTTGTATGGCCCTGCTTCTTGAATTTTCGTTTTAGTAAGTTCCTTTTTGTTATTGCCTCGTTGAAGATTCAGCGTGCATTCATCAATCACTCCAATATTATAGAAAATTAGTATTCTAATATATATTCACAGCGTAGGCTGTATTTTGTCGAGCAATGAACTTTATTTCTTTCAATTCCTCAATTTTGCCATCATTGTTCCTACTGCATGAGTAGGCGACTGTACTTGCTTTTAATCGGCCAAATTAATGTCCCTGGTTTCATCACATAACTATATTAATGCTCTGATCCTTTCCTTTTTACAAACTGTAATCTTCGTATGATACTGCATAAAAGCGTAAAATGCAATTAGTGATTACAGCATGTAAAATGTGATGTCGAACATGGTATAGTGTATGATGATGTGAGAACATTAATAAGAGTTTGTCTGCTATATGTTCAACTGCAAGCTGATATGCTATGTATACTGTGTTCTGCTAGATGTCTGGGCAAATGTAACTTCTAGGAGACATTTTGAGAAACCAACATTCTTCTTTCTTCTCAAGTACTATATATTACCATTTCTTTTTACTATATATAAAGTTGAGGCAACACGTAGTTTGGTTGTAATTTTATATACTCATGATACCATTATATATACAGGAGGTCTACGAGAAATTGGAAAGTCATGCCTCTCAAGCAGCTGATCAGAAAGGGGGGGCCGCTGGTACTAGTATGCCACGTATGTCCTCTGAAAGAAATGACTTGTGGGTACAGGCTGTTGGGAGAGGAAAGGGCGGTAGCGTGTACGGTACCGGGTCGTTAGCATCACAACCGTCGAGATACGCCAGAGCTCTTCCACCTGTACAGTCTACTACCGGTCCTGCACATGCTACTACTTCTACTGGATTTCTTACTATGGAGCAGATGGCCACCATGATGTTCGACTTTCAGAGACAGCTGAGACATATTACGGAGTTGGTGTCTTCTACTAGTGCTCATCCTGGTACCGCTGCTCATTCTGGTAGTCCAACTGTTCCTCCTCCTGCAGCTCCTCCTTCCTTTACTCCAGCTACTGTACCATCTGTTGCTCCTCCGACCACGTCTCCATCTGTTGCTCCTCCGGCTACGTCTCCATCTTTTGTTCCTCCGGCTACGTCTCCATTTGTTGCTCCTTCGGCTACTTCTGTTCCAGCTCCTGTTTTTACAGCGAGCCAACAAGCAGCATTAGTTACGTTCATGACACAGTTTATGGGCAGCATGCAGCCACCATCGTCTTGACTTTCTATGCTTTTGTATCACCAAGATTACTATTTTGTGCTTGTTACATTAGTTTATCTTTTTGTTATATGGATGATCGATGGTAATATCTTTTTGTTATATGGATGATCGATGGTAAATGGTTGGACATGATTGAACATGACTGATATATATATATATATATATATATATATATATATATATTATATATATATATATATATATATATAATATCTTTGCTTTTTTGTTTGTGTATTGTGTATGTTATTATTTTTTTGTTCATATAATTGATAACTATTGTGATCCTAAAAGCTGTTTGCACTGTATCTGTTGTGGACTTGTTTATATATATTAATCTTACAGGATAGTTTAGCATGAATCCTGTAAATCTGGAAAATATAAATGACGCAGCAACGGAACAGCGACTAACCGGCGACGACCTAGCATGTAACTAGCAACGACTCAGCGACTAAATATCTGGAGAAACAAAATAAGCGACTAACCAGTGACTAACCAGCGAACAAGCAGCGATAAGCAACTGTAATCATTACAATCGTAAATACGTCGTCAGTTAGTTGCTCGTTAGTCGCTAAAGCAGCTACTAACTTAGCAGTCGCTGATTAGCCGCTATTGTTCGTCGCTATTTAAGTCGGTAGTTAGTCGCTGTAGCGACTAACTAGCGACTAAAAGTGATCAGCGACGATGCATTTAGCGACTAACTTTTTTAGTCGTGGTTTAGTCGCTAATTTGCTTTAGCGACCGAAATGTCTGTTTTAGCGACTGAAATTTCAGTCGCTATTTAGCTATTTTTTTGTAGTGTTGGTGGCCGGTTTTCATGTATCAAACGATAAAATCAACGGACGAAAATTGACAGGGATGAAGGTGGATATACCGAGATTGCGACGGAGTGAAGAAATCGTCGATCCAATGGTCGGATCTCCGAAAAAATGCGTGCGAAGTCTCGCTGCGACGGAGCGCCAAATCTGAGTTCCAAACTCGCGCGCGCCGACGGGATCTCGTTCAAAACGCGCGAATCGCCTCGACGGCGCGTCCCGGAGGACGTTGGCCGCCATGGGAAGGCAGCCTGGGGTACGGCCAGAGGGGGCTACCCACGGCGGGGGTCGGCCACGCCGGTGGGCGGCCGGCGGTGGCGTGGCAGCGCCGCTCGCGCGCACGCGCGCCGGCCAAACGGTGCTGCTGCCGCTGTTCGGTTGGCCGGCAGGGCGCACTGGCCTGCTGCGGCGTGCTCGGCGGCGCCTGGCCGGTCGAGTCGCGCCGATGAAGTCGGGGGTGGTGGCGGAGTGTTGAGGGTGGTGCAGCCAAAGGTGTTGATGATGGTGATTAAGTGGTGGTGGTGGTTGTTGTGTGGAGAAGAAGGAGGAGGAGAGGAGTCGACGGCCGAGCTCGGCCACGGCGGAGGATGAGGCCGGTGGTGGCGCGCTCGGATTGGTGTTGAAGGTGGTGGAGGAGATTGGTGGGTGGCCGGCCATGCTCGGCCACGGTGGAGGCCGGCCATGGGGGTGGTCGGCCTGGGAGAGAGGGAGGAGGATGGTCGAGCAATGGCCGTGGGGTGTTGTAGCTGTTGTCGGTTTTGTTGAGGTTTGGTTTGCATGAAAAAGTGAGAGAGAGAGGAGAGAGGAATTAATGATAAGTGTGAGAAGGAGAGAGAAGGAGAGGATAGAGAGAGAAAAAGTTGCTCTCCTCACAATTAGGGCCGGCCTATGGCTGTGGGGTGTGGGGAAATTTCATGGGGAAAATTGAATGGTGATGATTTAATCAAGGGAATATCAATGGCTATGATGGAAAATAGGTAATTCCAATAGGATTAAATCAAGAAAATTTCCCATTAAATATTACAATAGATGAAATAAGAAATTGATATTTTTGGACAATAAATATGAGGGTGTCCCGATGGAGGGCAACATGGAGCTGGACTGGGCTCGGTGGAGCCGAATTGGATCAAAACTGGACATCGTACAAAAATAGAATTAAAATTAGACGTTGATGATCATGGGCAAATAAGTAGCATATGGAGATTCCAATAAATGGGACACAAGTAGCGGACGGATAGTAGGCTCAAAATGGGCCATGTCCATAGTTGGGGCTGACAGGTTTTGGTCGACAGGGGACCCACAAATCAAGTTGGAAAATGAATGTGACGCCGTGGCGTGAAATAAAATCGGGTCACGTGTCGGGAAAGTTGTGCGAATCAAATGGAGCTCAAAATGACGTGTCTGAGTGGGAAACGAAGGTCATGGGTGACGAACGTCTCGAGTAGATCATCAATGAGGAGTTGGTTTAAGAAAATAACTGGTCTGGCGCTCCCAATTTAAAAGTCATGGTAACGCGCTGAAAATGATCAAGAAAAAGAGTGGGAAAATCAATTACTGATCGAACGGTCTAATTCGACCCGAAGTTCGGTGAAGCAGAAAGAGCACAAGGGAACAAGTTTGGGTGGGACACCATATACCGTCATGAAGGTAATCGTTTCCACTCCAAAACTCGTGAAGAAGATTTCCAGAGTTGAACATCCCTGATACTCCAAATATCAATGGCATGAAAAGTACACTTAAGGGAAAAATAACAAAATTAATTATTTGATGAAACTAAACAATCAGAAAATAAAATAAAATAAAATAAAAATTCAACCCGAAATTCAGGGTGCTCACATCCTACCCACCTTATAAAAATTTCGTCCTCGAAATTAAAATGTCCCTACTCCCTCGGTCAAACCCCCACAATAAGAGTTCCAGAACTTAAATAAAACATACCATCAAAAAAAAAACGGCATACTGGGTCATGGCATACGGTGGTAGTGAAAGTCTCATCTAGGTATACTAGTCATGCTAAAACAAAACAGTCATAGGGTATCAAAATACACAAGCAGTCTAGGGTGTTAAACCAAAGTTACGGAAACAACAAACCATCAAAACTGTAAAGTTGTCTACCACCCCATATGAAACTTGGTACTCATAAAAAAATAAAATAAAAATAAAGGAAGGTAACTACCAATCATTTGAAAAAAAATACTATCCCAAGAAAATCAAAATCACAAGTTAAAGAATTGAAAGTCACTTGCACTGAAATCCAATCACAATATATATACAGAGAGAGCGTTAGAGAGGAAAAACTAGCATCATGTGTATGGAGGCATGTTCATGTTGTTAGATAGTAGGCGTGTGTACGTGAGTATACATGAAGAGTATAGGAGGGTTTGGGTTCCAAAACAACAGCTATCAAGTTACACTAATCATGACATTTTGGTTAAACATTCTACAATACGCAACTTATTTACTCATAACATGCATAGCTAACCATATATATAAAAAGGTAGAGACTTAGCTATGTATTTATATATTATAACATGGATTTATAAAAAACTATATATCTATATAGATACATGTTCATAACATAGAGAGGAAGATTAGGTTACATGACAGGGTATACTAAGTTAGAGTGTGTGTGTGTCCTTGTACAGGGTTATAGCTTAGTATTGAAAAGTTAAATCCAGGTTTAGTTCAACATTTACATATAAAATCTGAAAACAAGCTAACATTTAAACCATGGAAATTATGAACATAATGCGGTCTCAGATTTTAGGGTTTGAAACATCACAACCAATCTCAATGGTCCTAACACATCCTAACATGATAGAAAAGAAACCCTAACATACTATCAATATATTTACTTACGCATACAGTTTAATATTACATATTAAATCTGAAATTTAACTAAACATGGAAATCAATGTAAAAATGTTAACATGTAACTAGTTTTCAGAATTTTGGCGAAATTTGAACATTAAAACCCAACTCAATGTTTATCACAAACTAACATGTAAGAATATGAAACATAAATTTTATTCCTACTTACAACAATGTACGCAGCTCTAAATATTATATTAAGAAAATAAAACAGTAATTTAAACTAAACATTTGGAAACTCAACATTAAGTGTTAATATGTACACAGTCTTAAATTGACAATTTAAACACAAATTTTCAACCAAAATTCTTGTGAATTGAACCCTACGTATAACATACATGAGCAGTGATGTAAACCTAAATAATAACATGAAATTTATATTTAAATTACGAATTTAACATGGAAAAGCAGAGAACCAGAAATATTGGTTATGAAAATTTGGACATCAACAACATATCAATATGTATCTAGATATGTGAAAAAAAATCAAGTGTAGCATGCATACGTGTTAGGCAAAGTGTCTGTTATATAAATATACTCATATATTCTCATGTCCCAAAAAATTTATTCTACGTTAAGACTAACATTTAGATCCCTACCAAGATTGCAAGCAGGCGATTGACAAAATCAAGACAGTTTTATTATCATTATTATTTAATACAAGAATGATAGCAAGAAAGAAATAACGGTAAAATCCGTTCTGCTTATCTGTTTAAAGAAGGAACCGTTTTGAAATCCAGGGTTAAAATATCAAATCCAACATGAGGCCTTTAGCAAAATCGTCGATTCATTGTATTATGAAAAACTCATAGCAAGAAATTTCACAAGGTTTATAAAACCAACTAAACTTACTCCTGAGTTAAATAATAGGAAACTAGGCAAAACAACAAATAATAAATTTTTTTTGAATGGCTGTAACAAAAGTAGAGAAAACATGTTCGAAATTATTTAAGGTGCAATCCGATAATCATATGCGTCTATCCAAAATCATGGTACTCTAAATCCTCGTCATACTAGTAAGCAAGGCTACGATAATCACAGAGCCCTTGACTTATGCACATATCTCTAGAATCATGGTATTTAACATTTTTGCGGTGCCGCATGCTTGGCTGCGAAAACCTTAAATTTCTACACCCGAGAAATACATCCAGAGTCAGACTATATGTCCTCACCATGCTGGCTAATGTGATTATAGAAGACTAGATTCCATAACATAGATGACCTAGCCCATATAATTTCATCTTGCCAAAAATCAAATTAATCAATAATGAATACTCAAAATCAAATCAAATTTATTAACGAACATCAAAATTCAAAAAGAACAAAATCCATCAAAATTCAAACTCAAATGCAACAGCTATCGTAAAAATTCAAAATTTGGAAATCTTCCATCAAAATAAATACAAACTCAAATTCAACAATAATCCATAAAAATCAAATTTAACAACAAAAGTAAAATAAATTAAATCAAGGAAAAAAAAGAGAGTTTTCAAGTCGAAGTTAAATAAGATTCTCCAGGGTCGTCCCGGAAATCTCTCAAGGGTTCCTATCTGTGATTGAGTACCTTCAAAATATATTCTATTTCTAATGCAGGCTGTAGTGGCACTCTAGTTCGAATACCACTACACTTTAGTCTCGACCTGTATGGGCCACCCTAAAAACGTGTCACGACCCGCACCCTAGAGTTAGGGCACGAGAACGTAACAACGCCCAGCCTACGCCGCAGTGTTGGCGGTAGAACGTTGTCCTAGGTCTCAATGCATCTAACAGTATAAGACTAAACAGTTTATACTCCCCGAATGGGGGTGACATAGCAGATACAGACTCAATCACATCTAAGGTAGAGCATGATAAGGATAGATAAAACATAAATCCAAAATAAATACAGGAGATAGAAGTCTAAGAGTCTAAGAGACATGAACCCAGAAGTACATCTCAAAACTCAAATAAAGATACAGTAATCCACAAAGTAAATACAACTCCAGACAAAAGAAATAACTACCTAACAACCTCTAATGTCTCCTCTAGGCTAGCAGGCACCTCCAGGCTATCTATAAAATTTATCAACAGGTCCAGTCAGGACTGGAACGAGCACATTACATCTCAACAGTTCATAGCAGGTTAGAAAATAATCATGCAGTAAAGTAAGATACAATCTGAAGAAATACAGTATGTAAACAGAGAGAGAACAGTAATAGAAATATCTACTATAAATAGAGAACTAACAGTGGCTAGTGATGTAGAGTACAGGATAGCACATGTGAACGAAACAGATTGGTACATGATCTACACTAAAGAGTTGTACATGATCTATCCTACTAAAGAATTGTTCACATGACTACTAGCACTCCCCCGTTTTCCCCAATAAGTACACAAGGATCTAAGCAGGTTATGTTATTGTACAGGATATCACATGGGGCCCTTAAAAGGGTGCACATGATAGTATACATGAAGGCTCTGTGAACATGAGAGTACATGATTCATAAGAGTGTACATGTATGGTGAAAGCACAGGAGTACATGATGAAAGTGAAACGCACATGACATAATGTACCCGATGCTCCCGAGGGGGATAACATCGCATGAAGAGATCCGTATAGTACTAATCCGTGATAATGTCGTGACAGCATCAAGTATAGTAATTTAAAGCAGGAATATAATTCTAAGCAGGATATAAAATGATCAGAGAATGTACTCGCCTCGATAACCTGAACAGCTGATAAGTAAAGGGGAGGTCCCACTGAAGCCACAGAGTCCTATTTAAAGCAACACAGGTTACAAGGTGTTCAAGTTGAAATAAATAAAACTATACTAGCCATCTATATTATTCTAGGTTCTTCTAAGTCAAAACATCTCTAGGTCGACTCCGGTCAATAATCTAGTCAAACTAGGTCAAGTGTTGACTTACAGTTGACTTTGGGTCAACTGGTCAACTCTGGTCAAACAGGGTCAATTCTAGTCTAATACAAAGTGTACTTCGTTATTTGTACGTCGAAACTTACGGCACGCAAATCGAGATAAGAAGATTATCGATAAGGTTGATAATCTTATTATAGTGATCCACGTATCCAACTTGTCAATTTCAGCGATGTGAGATCACTGGAATTGACTGATCTCAGTTTCGTTGTACTAATCCCGAAATACGAACATTATATGAATTAATTATTAATTAATTATAAAAGGTTAAACTCAGAGAAATTATCAACAAACATTGTCGGACGATGAAATGAACATCGCCAACGTGTCCAGAATGGTCAAATTAGCTAGGATAGCCTACCCAACGGTCCAATTTGGACACAAGGGCAAAAAGGTAATTTGGGTCAAAACGGTGTCCGTGTCGGAGCCGTTTTGCACCGAAAAATGTGCAAGAAAACAAGTCTATAGGATATAGCAAAATATATGTCCACGCAACCAGGATGTCGATACGAACCCAACGGTATCCCCAGAATTGGATTCCGTTGACCCGATCTCCACTTGGCCCGTTGACCAGAACTTGGAATTCCGGTTCGCACGGAAATACGTGCCGGAGCCAAAGTTCTCAAAACTCAGCAAACTACCTGTCAACGAGTCCAGAATGATGATACGAACTCAACGGTATCTCCGAATTGGATTCCGATGAGCCGATCTCAAAATGACCCGTTAACCCGGATATTGGTATTCGACTTGCATCAAAATGCGTGCCAGACCCAATATCCATCAAAACCTAGCAAATTATATGTCAACGAGTCCAGAATGATGATACAAACTCAACGGTATCTCCGGAATTGGATTCCGATGAGCCGGCGTCAAAAAGTTCCGTTGACCCAGAAAGTGGGACCTGCTTTGCACCGAAAAACGTGCCCGGGCCCACGTTCTCCAAATCTAACAAATTTTATATGAAAATATGCCAGAACGACGCCACAAGTCTAATGGTGGTGTCAGTAATGAAATCTGGAGTCCCGTGTTCAAAAATGAAATTTTACAAGTTAAAAATTACGAATTCGGACGACCAACTTTGGCGTCGAATTCAACCAATCAAATAAGCTCACAATGAAACAAAACTGAAGGGGTAGCAAGAGGGTTATACCAGCTTCGCACCGGAACTGGTAGCATGCCAAACGGAGCTGCGGTGGAGGAGATACAAGCTGACGAAGTTGGCCCCACGAAACTGTCCAAATTTAATACAATTTAAACGGTCAACTTGGTGGCCGGTTTTCATGTATCAAACGATAAAATCAACGGACAAAAATTGACAGGGATGAAGGTGGATATACCGAGATTGTGACGGAGCAAAGAAATCGCCGATCCAACGGTCGGATCTCCAAAAAAATGCGTGCAAAGTCGCTGCGATGGAGCGCCAAATCTGAGTTCCAAACTCGCGCGCGCCGACGGGATCTCGTTCAAAACGCGCGAATCGCCTCGACGGCGCATCCCGGAGGACGTTGGCCGCCATGGGAAGGCAGCCTGGGGTACGGCCAGAGGGGGCTTCCCACGGCGGGGGTCGGCCACGCCGGTGGGCGGCCGACGGCGGCGTGGCAGGGCCGCTCGCGCGCGCGCGCCGGCCAAACGGTGCTGCTGCCGCTGTTTGGTTGGCCGGCAGGGCGCACTGGCCTGCTACAAGCGTGCTCGGCGGCGGCGCCTGGCCGGTCGAGTCATGCCGACGAAGTCGGGGGTGGTGGCGGAGTGTTGAGGGTGGTGCGGCCAAAGGTGTTGATGATGGTGATTAAGTGGTGGTGGTGGTTGTTGTGTGGAGAAGAATGAGGAGGAGGAAGGATCGACGGTCGAGCTCGGCCACGGCGGAGGATGAGGCCGGTGGTGGCGCGCTCGGGTTGGTGTTGAAGGTGGTGGAGGAGATTGGTGGGTGGCCGGCCATGCTCGGCCACGGTGGAGGCCTGCCATAGGGGTGGTCGGCCTGGGAGAGAGGGAGAAGGATGGTCGAGCAATGGCCGTGGGGTGTTGTAGCTGTTGTCGGTTTTGTTGAGGTTTGGTTTGCATGAAAAAGTGAGAGAGAGAAGGAGAGAAGAATTAATGATAAGTGTAGAGAAGAGAGGAGAGGATAAGAGAGAGAAAAAGTTGCTCTCCTCACAATTAGGGCCGGCCTATGGCTGTGGGGTGTGGGGAAATTTCATGGGGGAAATTGAATGGTGATGATTTAATCAAGGGAATATCAATGGCTATGATGGAAAATAGGTAATTCTAATAGGATTAAATCAAGGAAAATTTCTCATTAAATATTACAAATAGATGAAATAAGAAATTAATATTTTTGGACAATAAATATGAGGGTGTCCCGATGGAGGGCAACATGGAGCTGGACTGGGCTCGGTGGAGCCGGATTGGATCAAAACTGGACATCGTGCAAAAAAGAATTAAAATTAGACGTTGATGATCATGGGCAAATAAGGCACATGGAGATTCCAATAAATGGGACACAAGTGGCGGACGGATAGTAGGCTCAAAATGGGCCATGTCCATAGTTGGGGCTGACAGGTTTTGGTCGACAGGGGACCCACAAATCAAGTTGGAAAATGAATGTGACGCCGTGGCGTAAAATAAAATCGGGTCACGTGTCGGGAAAGTTATGCGAATCAAATGGAGCTCAAAATGACGTGTCTGAGTGGGAAACGAAGGTCATGGGTGACGAGCGTCTCGAGTAGATCATCAATGAGGAGTTGGTTTCAAGAAAATAACTGGTCTGGCGCTCCCAATTTAAAAGTCATGGTAACGCGCTGAAAATGATCAAGGAAAAGAGTAGGAAAATCAATTACTGATCGAACGGTCTAATTCGACCCGAAGTTCGGCGAAGCAGAAAGAGCACAAGGGAACAAGTTTGGGTGGGACACCATATACCGTCATAAGGTAATCGTGTCCACTTCAAAACTCGTGAAGAAGATTTCCAGAGTTGAACATCCCTGATACTCCAAATATCAATGGCATGAAAAGTACACTTAAGGGAAAAAAACAAAATTAATTATTTGATGAAACTAAACAATCAAAAATAAAATATAAAATAAAAATTCAACCCGAAATTCAGGGTGCTCACAAGATGAGAGTCTAATATCTAGACCTATTTGCAAGCTCGCTTGGCACAGTTAGGTAACCAAGACGATTTAATTTCTTGACCTGCATGGGCCACCACCAAAACTATGTCACGCCTTAGTTTTCAAAAGTGTGGAACCGAGCCACGTGGCGATGGCCAGCTAATACCACTCCAGTGGCTATCCTAATTTAATAGAACCATTGGGGTAGCACTTAAGCTGTAAAGTACAACAACAGTGTAAAATACCCAATCTCAAGAACTAAACTATTCTCATCCACAATACGATCAGTGAAACACATAGTGAGAAAATAGTCTATTAATGTGCAAAAAGTAAATAAGTCTGAATGTATCATAATACAATACTGAATAGAATATCTCAAAGGGACAAACCCGCTAGGGCAATAATGAATGAAAGAAATGCAATAAGGTAAGTAGATCCGATAACCAAATTATCGAATCCAAGGAGGTGTTGTACCACTGAGTTAAGTATAGTCCTCTGGGAGAACCTCGCCTCTGATGCTGGTCCTGCTCCTCAATCGATCCTGGACCCGTAAATCTCAAGGTAGTCCTCCTCACCTAATCCTAGAAGAAAACCAAGTCCTTAGAGGGACGTAATAAGGTGCATAATATGCATGCCAAATGTAAAATAGTGATAAAAAGTATAAGTAACTATAACTGCTTGGGGTGAGGTAACTCTAGACTAACCACCTAAGTGTTATGCAATTTGAGAACATCACTCGTACGTGCAGGATGTCACGGTGTACTCCAAAAATCTGCTAGAAAACTCTGGTAACTATGATAATCTGCAGTTCTGATAAGGAACTGTGGTAAATATGAATCTCCGAAGCTCTGGAAAAGAGGCAACGGTAACTACGTGGAAAAGTAGCCTAAGTGCCCGGTGAATGTTCTTCTCTCCCGTGTGACCTTACGAATCGTGTCCATGATACGCTTGATCAGATCCTCTATCTAGGACATCGGGTCATAACCATAATAGAGTAGAGTATAAAGTCGCGAATCCTAGACAAACGTAGATTCCGATCACTATGGTATCAGCAAGTACAGAGTTTGTCCAAAGTGTAAGAGTCGTGTGAAAATTCCCTAAGACCTGAGGTAATCATAAGGATACATCACGATAACGTAATGACAAATGACCATCGGCACCCAAATATGAGTCGGACGCAAAGTATCGACCAACGGTCCTAAGGTTGTAATTTACTACGTACACAAGGTGTATAAAAATAATAATATGGAAACTAGAATACATAATGGCAAGGTACACTTGTCTGATCCTAGATGCTGAAGTGACGCAGCTAGTCCCACGTCCAAGTTCGAATGGCCTAAGGAACCTGGACAATAAATTAAGAAATTATTTAACTAGAGTTCCTCTTACAGCAAGGAATTATTTAAAAATATATATATCCCATTTACCTGAACTTATGTGATATCTATTTGTAAATGCCCTTATAATACTATCACCTAGTCTAAATGTAAATACAAACCCAATTGTTCCCCATCAACCAAATCCCCCTTCTGTCATGCAGACATACATAACTGTTGGGTTTTGGTCTTTTACAAAGTAAATTTTAGTCCCACATCTGCTAGACCAAAGGAGTTGTATCTCTATATATTAGCTTTGCTAGTTTAGAGATGCACATGTGGTGTGGAGGTGCACATGGGTGTGCCATGTGGGGTTATTTTTCTAATGGAAAAAAGGCTAAATCAACAATTGAAAGCATTCATGCTTATTGTTCTTGGGAAATTTATTTCCATAGGAGCTAAGCCCCGTAGGGGCTTAGCGAATCGGACTCGGACTCAGACTCGGGCTCATGGGCTCATGAGACATAATGTGGTATTTTGTTGGCGCACTTTGCACTTAGCACGTCAGCATCATCGCTAGGCGTGTAGTACGCTTTAGTTGCACTCGTTGCACGAGCCACTTGCGCTGCCATGTTGCACACTACAGTTTGTGTGCCAGGTTGTGCACAGGTTGTGCCGTGTACGTCGGTTGTGCCGGTTGTGCACATTGCGTATGTTGCACAAGTTGCGCGCATGGCGCACGTTGCGCGAGTGGCGCAAGGTGGCGCAAGTTGTGCAGTGGCGCAGTGCGCGCAGTGGCATAGGTTGGCGCAAGTGGCTCAGTGTGCGGAGTGCAAGGAGCGCAGGGTGCACGCAGTTGGCGCAACTAGCAGTAGAACATGCGTTTGCACGTTCTAGACGGTTGCTACATATTCGGGGTAGTTTTTACCATGTTTCTAACTTTGTGGTAACCGAACAGTTGCTGCAGGGCCTATATATGGCTTCCTCTCTCTCACAAGGATAGAGATATATACAAGTAAGAGAAGCCACCACAGAAAGCTTACGAAGTATTTTTTTAATACAAGTAAACAGAGAATTCAGAAGTGCTTTTTAACACTGTTCTGATCGAAGTTTGCTTGCAAATTCCAGCAGCCTTCGAGAGAGAGGAAAGACGCCGCACCTGCGTTGCTTTTGCACGGGAGTTCGTGTCCATCCGAGGAGTCAGAAGAGCAGGAGTGTTCTAAGTTCTCCGACGAACTTGCTGGTTCCTGGAAGTTGTTCGTGTAGGGCGAATAAAGCTTTGAGCAACGGTGATTATTCACCCCAGCAGAAGATCTTCCATCTTTCGCCAGTCACCTTCTTCATTGCTGCCAGTAATTCTGATTGTATCTTCTTTTTAAAAGTACTACAATCGATTGTTGTTGATTACAAAATCTTTTTAGATTCTCGTAATTCAGGATCACCTTCCTTGAAGTGTTGATTTGAAACATTGTCTTTACAATCGTTTCATATTCTCAAGTTTTCCATCGAAAAATTGTGCCCCAGCACTAACAATCTCAAAGCTTTCTTGCTACGATGGAAAACGTTAATGCTTCACTCCTCAATACTGACTTTTGTAAGTTAGAAAAGTTTGATGGAGAGCATTATCAAGTCTGGAAGAGGAAGGTTTATCTCACTCTTCAACTCAGAGACGTTGATCACGTGCTTCTTGAAGAGGAACCTACCGTTCCAGATACTGGGTCTGCTGCCGCAATCACTACGGCTACTAAACTTCAGGCCAAGTGGAGAAGAGAAAATAACATTTGCAGGCTGCTTATCCTAAATGCTGTGGAGGATTCTCTAGCAGAATCCTACAGTAAGAAGACAATTGCCAGAGACATATGGTAGTCTCTGGAGAAACTGTACGAAGAAGACAAAATAGGAGCAAGATATTTGTGGTTAAAAAATATCACAAATGGCTCTTTGAGGACGAGAAGACCATGTTGCCGCAGGTAAAAGAATTTCTGAAACTGCGACAAAAGTTGGAAGACGAGGCGATGCCCCTCCCTGACAAGTTTGTTGTTGGAGGGATTGTCTCAAAGCTTCCCGCTGGATGGAGTAAGTTCTATGCAAATATGCATAGGAAGAAGCTTAAGATCAGCCTTGAAGATCTCTTGCAGGAAATCTATGTTAAGGACCAGATGCAGGCTCAACTGAAGGTGGACGCACTGTCCAAGCAATTGGCTAACGCCAATCTGGTTCATACCAAGGAACCAAGGGAAAATGAGGCGGCTTCTCACAGCAAGAAGAAGGACCCTAACAATCTGAACGTGAAGGAGACTTCTATTAAGCGAAAGAAGGCAAAGTCTCATATACCTTGTTTCAAGTATGGCAAGAAGGGCCACTTCAAAAGTGAATGCAAAGCAAAGACCAAGCAATCAGAGCAAGGAGAGCCTAATAAGGTATCTATGATTACTGACATTGTTGGTATGATTGTGCAGGTTGATGCGGTAAGGACTAACTCTGACTGGTGGGTAGACATTGGAGCCTCCTGCAATGTCTGCTCCAATAAGGAGTGGTTCACCACCTACATACCTACTTCTGAAGTGGTTATGATGGCGAACCAGGCACATGCTGAAGTGCTCGAAATCGGGACGGTGGTGTTGACGTTGACTTCGGGGAAGTCTCTGACGCTTTAAGGAGTGAAGCACGTACCTGCTATCGCAAAAAACCTGATCTCAGGAGGCCTACTCTGCAACGCAGGCCTCAGGATGGACATCAATGCTGGCCAGATGGTGATGTCTATCAAGAGAACATATTTTGGAAAAGCTTTTTATACCGAAGAAATATTCAAAATTCAGCTTGTAAATCAGTCCAATATAATTAATGTGATTAATAAAATCACTCCTTCTGCTTATACTCTTGAGTTGTGGCATAATAGGCTAGGACATGTTCATTGTAAACGAATAAACAGAATGTCTAGTCTGGGACTTATCTCCAAGTGTGGGGGTAAGGTAGAAAAATGTGAAGTTTGTGCTCAAGCAACCGATCACAAGGAAACCCTTTCCTCGGGTTAATCGAAGTACAGATCTTCTGGAGTTGGTACACTCCGATATCTGTGACTTCAAACAGTTCTCTACAAAGGCTGGAATGAAGTATTTTATAACCTTCATCGATGACTTTTTAAAGTATGCGTTCGTCTACTTGCTGAAGGCTAAAGACGAAGCATTCGAGAAGTTCAAGGAGTTCAAAGCCGAAGCTGAGCGACAGACTGGACAACAACTCAAAAGATTAAGAAGTAATCGAGGTGGAGAGTACAGGTCTCATGAATTCGCATCGTTCGGCAAAGAACATAGAATTGTCAATGAGACTACGGCTCCGTACTCTCCTTAATCAAACGGAGTAGCAGAAAGGAAGAACAGAACGTTAACTGAAATAATTAACTCAATGTTGTTGACTGCTGGTCTTCCTAAGTGCTACTGGAGAGAAGCTGCATTGACGGCCACTTTTATTCTAAATAGAGTGCCTCATACAACTTCAGACGTTACTCCTCATAAACTCTGGTTCAAGGTCAGACCTGACTTGAATGTCATTCGAGTATGGGGGTGTCTGGCATATGTCAAGCTTTCAGATCTGAAGATTCAGAAGCTTGGGACAAGGACTACTAAGACGATCTTCTTGGGGTATGCCGAGAAGAGTGATGCTCGGAGATTTTTTAATATTGAGTCAAATCATATCATTGAATCTCGAGACACAGAATATTTTGAAGCAAATTTGCAAGGCACAAAAATATTGTTCTTGTGGATGTTTCGGAGAATAATGAGGGTGGCAGGTCTTCAATAAAGATATGGTCCAAGAAGATGTTGTTGAAACAACGGTTGAACCAGATCTCGTTGAGCCGTCAACGAAGCGAGTGAGGAGGCCGAAGGACTTCGGAAGTGACTTTGTCACCTATCATGTGGAAGCAGATCCGCTTACCTATGATGAGGCGATGAAGACCAGAGACGCAATTTTCTGGAAGGAGGTGATTGACAATGAAATTGATTCTATCACCTCAAATAACACTTGGGTGTTGGTTGATCTTCCTGAAGGAGCGAAATCCATCGGATGCAAATGGATCTTCAAGAAGAAAACTAAAGCAGATAGAACTATTGACAAGTTCAAGGCTAGGTTGGTAGCCAAGGGTTTTCTCAGAAGCAGGAGATTGACTACTTTGATACGTATGCTCCAGTAGCCCGGATGACTACCATCAGAATGTTGATTGCTCTCGCAACGATACATAAGATGGTGGTACATCAGATGGATGTGAAAACGGCTTTCCTAAATGGCGAGCTGACCGAAGAGATTTATATGCAACAGCCAGAGGAATTGTCGTCAAGGGTCTTGAAGACAAAGTCTGCAAGTTGGTGAAATTTTTGTACGGTCTTAAACAGGCTCCCAAGATATAGCATGAGAAATTTGACGAAGTTATAAGGTCAAATGGCTACATAGTCAGCGAGACGGACAAGTATGTTTACACGAAGTTCGCTGATGGAAGAGGTGTGATCGTTTGTCTGTATATGGACGACATGCTTATCATAGGTACGGATATGAGCTGTGTCACGGAGACAAAGAAATTCATCTCGAGCAAGTTCAGTATGAAGGACTTGGGGGGAGCTGATGTGATCTTAGGGATCAAGATCATCTGGACAGACATTGGACTAGCGTTGTCACAGTCTCATTATATGAGAAAATGATCACTCGTTATGGGTATCGGGATCATACAGGGATCGATACGCCTTACAGGTGTGATCTGAAGCTGAAATCTAATTCAAAAAAAACGTCAGGCAGTTGGAGTATGCAAGCGTAATCGGAAGTTTGACGTATGCTACTACTGCCACAAGACCTGACATAGCTTTCGCCGTAGGAATGCTGAGTCGTTTCGCGAGCAATCTAGGTGTTGAACACTGGAAAGCTGTAAAACAGGTTATGAAATATCTCAAGAAGACTCAGACATATGCACTGTACTACAGCAGAGATCCGCCGGTAGTGGAAGGCTTCAGTGATGCCAGTTGGTGTTCAGAGGTGAAGAGCGAGAGGTCCACAGGTGGATTTATTTTCATAATGGGTGGAGCTGCTATATCGTGGAAGTCGAAGAAGTAGACTAAGATCTCTCGGTCATCCATGGAATCTGAGTTCTTTGTACTTGATACCGCAGCGAGGAAGCATAATGGCTTCGGAAGCTCATGTATGATCTTCCAGTGGTTGGGGCACAAATACCGGCAATACCGATATACTGCGACAACCAGGTGACTGCGACGGTGGCATCAAATGACCTCTTCAACGGGAAGAAAGGACTGTGCAGTTGAAGCACAGGGCAGTACACGATCTTATCAAGAGAGGTGTTATTGCAGTGATTGATGTTCGGAGTCAGAAGAACCTGGCGGATCCGTTCACCAAGGGCCTCAAGCGCCAGCTGGTCGATGACACAGCTTATAAAATGGGCTTGAAGGCATTCTGATATTGTATTATTGTATTCCTACCATAAAGTTTTATGCTAATAGTTCAAAGAGAAATCTATTAGGCATCTAGCTTTTGGTTCAAGGGAGGACCATTAATCGGAAGAATATCAGGAACGGTGGGTACATTTCTATTGGGAATGGAGAGGTTGCGGACCTATAACCACTGTTGTCTACTGTTATTTTCTGCAGAAAACAGATCCTGTGGGAAGGTTAGCTTAAATGCCTCAATGAGTTCTCAGGCATTGTGAATGCCTGGTATGCTTTACAGAAAGCACGGTAGAGCAGCACTACAAGGAGTGAAACTCCATGCTACAGTGGGTGACTCCACAATGACGTTCCTATATGTGGGGTTCTGCCCAGGAATAGGATAAAGCCTCGGCTTTACAGGCCAAGTCACAGCGAGTAGCACCGCAAATAGGCAGTTAGCCTAATGCTGTATGTTAAAATAAAGAAGGGTGTAGTCAGCACTACAAAGAGGAGGAGTTCTCATGTTACAGTGGCACGACACCACGATGAGGTACCCGGTTAGGGATAAATCCTTGGCCTTACAAGCCATGTCGTTACGGTGTAACATCGCAAAGGAGCTTAAGGCTTCATGCTGGGTAGTTTGGCACTACAAAGAGGCGGTTGCCTCATGCTACAGTAGTATGACACTACGATGAGGTTCCCGGTACGGGGTAAGGCCTCGGCTTTAAGCCATGTCATAGCGGCGTAGCACCGCAAGGGAAGCGCAAAGCGCTTCATGCCATGTCTCTTTATAATGAACTCACCTATAGTGTAATGACAAAGAGATATTAGGCCGTCTCTTGAGGGTAAACTTTTAGACGCCCAAAATTATATACTGAAACCAGGCTGGCACAGGGCCTTTAATGTGTAGCCAGAAGCACATGTAACTACATTATGAGTGGGAAGAATTTCAGCTATGATGCAGAATTCAAGGCTTAGTCCATTCTTGTATTATGGTCTGTTGTTTGAACCATGCGAAAAGATTCAAGTCATCAGCGACATCTCTCCTAATGCATGATGGACAGTTACTGTGGGGAACACTTATACTCATATATAGAGATATGTGAGGGATTGTTGGATTTTGGTCTTTTGCAAAGTGAATTTTAGTCCCACATCGGCTAGACCAAAGGAGTTGTATCTCTATATATAGTTTTGCTAGTTTAGAGATGCACATGTGGTGTGGAGGTGCACATGGGTGTGCCATGTGGGGTTATTTTTCTAATGAAAAAGGCTAAATCAACAATTGAAAGCATTCATGCTTTTTGCTCTTGGGAAATTTATTTTTATGGGAGCTAAGCCCCGTAGGAACTTAGCGACTCGGACTCGGACTCGAGCTCATGGGCTCATGAGGCATAATGTGGCGTTTTGTTGGCGTACTTTGCACTTAGCACGTCAGCATCGTTGCTAGGCGCATAGTACGCTTTAGTTGCGCTCGTTGCGCGAGCCACTTGCGCTGCCACGTTGCGTGCCACAGTTTGCGCGACCAGGGTGTGCGCCAGGGTGCGTGCCCGGTTGCGCGCCAGGTTGCGCAAAGGTTGCGCACAGGTTGCGTCGGTTGCGCCGGTTGCGCACGTTGCGTACGTTGCGCAAGTTGCGCGCGTGGCACATGTTGTGCGAGCGGCGCAACGTGGCACAGGTTGCGCAGTACGCGCAGTGGCGCTGGCGCAAGTGGCTCAGTGCCGGAGTACAAGGAGCGCAGGGTGCGCGCAGTTGGCGTAACTAGCAGCAGAATGTGCGTTTGCACGTTCTGGGTAGTTGCTACATGTTCGGGGTAGTTTTTACCATGTTCCTAACTTTGTGGTAACCGAACAGTTGCTGCAGGGCCTATATAAGGCTTCCTCTCTCTCGCAAGGATAGAGATATATACAAGTAAAGAAGCCACCACAGAAAGTTTACGAAGTATTTTTTAATACAAGTAAACAGAGAATTCAGAAGTATTTTTTAACACTGTTCTGATCGGAATTTGCTTGCGAATTCCAGCAGCCTTCGAGAAGAGGAAAGGCGCCGCAGCAGCGTTGCTTTGCACGGGAGTTAATTCGTGTCCATCCGAGGAGTCGGAAGAGCAGGAGTGTTCCAAGTTCTCCGACGAACTTGCTGGTTCCTGGAAGCTGTTCGTGTAGGGCGAATAAAGTTTTGAGCAACGGTGATTATTCACCCCAGCAGAAGATCTTCCATCTTTCGCCAGTCACCTTCTTCATTGCTGCCCGTAATTCTGATTGTATCTTCTTTTAGAAGTACTACGAACGATTGCTGTGGATTACGAAATCTTTTTAGATTCTCGTAATACTAAAACGAGATCTTTTTAGATCTTCGTTATACTCGCTCAACCTTCCTAGAAGTGTTGCGTTGGAACATTGTTTTTACAATTGTTTCATCTTCTCAGTTTTCCATCGAAAAATTGTGCCCCGGCATTAACATGCCCTTCATTTCACTAAAGCACATATGTACTCTTTTCCATCCCTTAAACACCCATTTATTCTAACAACCCAGTCCTCTACATGTGCTAGCATGGGTTCAACACTGACATCTTATACACAGTTTCACTTTTCATTACTATATTTCCCTTATACACAGTTGCTTCAAGTAAAACTATCATACTTGTAATATATATTGAAATATATGGTCACAAAATCAGACCACTACCCAGTGAAATACGAAAACTAGTCCCA